>JANKYH010000620.1:0-203389 GCA_027475595.1 Populus davidiana x Populus alba var. pyramidalis
ATCATCTGGGATACGTCTTTGCAAGACCATTCTTGAATTCTCTATTTTGTAGAAATTATGGATGGAAATATCTCTGCCATAACACGTCATTGCTGCGGGCGCAAAAACTGCCAAGACCAACACAAAAGTAAGAGCATAGAAACGCGCTTCCATTGCTACCTATGTTTTTATTGAACTGATGTAGTAACACCTACTGCGTTTGTCTTCCATTTATACAAAGAATGGAGGACTTTTTGTACAAAACGAGGCATTGGTTAGCGTGGAAGTTTTTTCAAGAAAGCATATTTTAAACATTTGAATACTCCCCAGTCTCCTCTTGTTACAACTAATAGCAAATAAATACTGCCCTGTTGTGCACTTGCTTTTATTTATTGTCTCAAGGCTTTTGAAGTCAACTTGCCAACTGTGAGAACTGTTGGAGTTGGAAGTTCACTAGTAAGTTCGCTGCCAAGAACTTGATTTGTGACTTAGGAAGCGGAAAAAAATCTAAAAAAGCAGTCAAAATTCGAAGTTCAAACTTTGAGATTGATATTTTTGTGTTTGAAGATAAAAGGTTGACATTAATGGTTAGTAATTTCCAGTCGAGAGGATAATCCATTAAAGGGTAACAACAACATTAATGGTTAGTAATTTCCAGTCGAGAGGATAATCCAAAGATAGAGAGAGAAAAAGTTTGATATTATAGCTGGTTGTGTGTATTCACTGTATTGTAGATAGAGTTGATCATCTTGTACTTATAATAATTTATTTTGAGTTCAGGAATTTATTTATATGCAAGATATATAGGTTTTAACATCTCAACCATGTGTCAATTATAACATAACTTTTTTATTCTTATTTTCTTTCCTACTTCTCATCAGAAGCAAAAAAGAAGTTTGAAAATTTTGAAGTCATAATTGAGGTCTAAATTAAAGAGAAATGGATTTAAATTGGTTTAATTTGGCTACAATTGAAAGAAATTAAAGTTAAAGGATTGTCAAAGAACCAATTCAACCCAAAAACTTAAGCTTTTAGGTGAGATCCCAGGATATGATTTATATTATTCTCTAACACACCCCCTCAAGTGAAAGCCCTTTGGGCTTGAAACTTGCACAGGCTTACATTACCTTGTGCTTAATTTTTATCAAATAAATAGGGATGGTGAGATTCGAACTCGTGACCGCTTGGTCATCAAGGCTCTGATACCATGTCAAAGAACCAATTCAACCCAAAAGCTTAAGCTTTTAGGTGAGATCCCAGGATATGATTTATATTATTCTCTAACAAGGATGAGTTTGGAATAAATAACCAAGTTAGAAAGTCAATAAAGAGCGTAATTTAAGAAAAACAATTGAAATTCAAAAAACAAATGAAGAATTGAAGGACTAAGGACTAAAGACTAGAATGTCATAGTCCAGGACTAAGGACTAGAATGTCATAGTCTAAGTCCCTAGTTGAGATCATATATTTTTAGATTCAACGATCAAGTAGATATCAATGTCATAGTCCAGGATAGCTTTACTAATTGTTCTACATTTAGACATAGAACCCAGTACACAACATTCCATGATAAAATCATAATAGAGGATAAAAAAAAATCCCTGACTTTGAATTCTGGAGTTTACTGCTCGAATCGCCCGACACAAAACTGTATTTTTAGGTGATTATAACTTTCTTCTTGCTGCTCCTATGAGTCATGACATTTCATACCATCTTTCAGGCCTACAATCAGAGGCATCACTGCTATACTGGAAGATTTTTGGGTCGTGTCCTCAAAATCCATGACGCCCAGATCATCATGGCTTGTAGTTTTACATCCAGAGGCCTTCTCTTGTAATTCTGTTTCTTCTAAGGCTAAAATAGCCAACAGCAAGGACGTACAATCAAGAGCATTTTGTGGCTTTTCAAATTCCATAATTCATGTTTGTTGCAGCATTGGGATCGAAGATAGCAGCCTTTTCCAATCTATCAATGCACTGATTAATAACAATCTCAACGTCATCAACATCAGCTTTCCTGGGATGAGGTTGGTCAGAGGGGATAGCCTTGTCATCGTTTACAGTTCGTGTATCTTCATCTTCAGATTCTGAGTTTAGAGTTGTATCCTTGGAATGCTTAGTAGATGATATACATGGACAAAGGGATGGATTTACCTCTGATATTGTAATATCTACCTTCTCACCTTCAATCTCTAACTTAAATGTATCATTCGGTGGAGCAAGAGAGGTCGTACCAAGTAAAATTAACTCAAACTCCAAAAACTGAGTTGTGGCTAATACTATTAATATCATACTCAATAATCTTTCCCTGATTTTGTTAAGACAGAGCTGATGCAGTCCTTGTTCCATGCTGCTGAAGGTAGACCAGAGATGTTAACCCAAGCAATCCTGTCTGATGCCGTGTCAGTACATTTCCATTCTCTCTAAGCTTTTCAAAAATGGTTTTGCAATCCAAAAACTCTGATTCTAACGCATCCATCATAGCTTCATGTGTGTTGAAGGTTATGACTGCCTGAGTTGCACCCCAAAATCTAAAACGAACCAAGTTTTTCCCGTTTCAAGTAGCTTAGATTTGATGTCAGTATAATCCACATTAGGAGGGATAACACCCACCAGACTTCTTTTCAACCATTCGACATCTTTAGATTGTCAGATTGCAAAAATTATAGTTATGGATTTCCTAACAAATTAATTCTCATAATTCAAATCAAATAACAATCATTGGCCAGCTTGAGGAATTGGGTCCCTTGGAGCAAGTTATTATTTAAATTATTTTGTTCCGTCTGAAATCTGAAAGTTTTGTGAGGATAGGAACTAATATCTTAGCACCTAAACTCAATATGAGGAAATTATTGGCTAATTTCCAGAAAACAAATCCATTATCATAGTATTAGTACAATCACTATTAACCTAAACTACGTAATGAAGTTTATTACGACAATCACTTTTGGTAACTTTCTTGTCGCCGGAAAACCATTAGCCACTGGTTTATGTCCTCTAAGACTCCATTATTGGACCATTTATTCTCTCAAACATTTCTTAAATCATCTCCACAACAATACAAACCCATTTTAATAAACTTCAAATACAATTCAAGAACAACAATCTTGCTATAAATTAAACTGAAATTAAGTGAGGAAGATCCGTTGAATTGAACCCTTTTTTGGATGAAAACTAATTCAGGATTCACAAATTAGTTGTGACATGGAGATATTAAAATTAGAATCCACTGCATAGGTCCACTATAGGACACATTTATTATTTGACCCGTGGATCCCATTTCAAATATCGAATGTGAGCGGAATCACGGTGATCATCTTCCTGGATTGGGATATTCAGGAATAGTGTGGGAAGAAAAGACAGAATGAGATTAGTCATCAACTAATATTTTAATTATGAAAAACCCTAATTGTCTTAGGGTAAAGGAAGTGATTGCATAAAAAAAGTGTCAATATCTGTAATACGCTTTACTTGAGGTGAATTGTATTATTTATTTGTTTACTATAAATTAAGGTATTGCTGTGTTTTTAAATCGTTAATCTATTTAAAATTAAAGAAAAATCCTCCACAATAAAAAGATTCTTATCTTAGTAGGTTAAAAACTTAAACGTTCTATCTTTTTATTTAATATTGAGAATACATCTAACGTATAAGTTTATAATCTCAGATACTAATAAAAAACAAAATAAATTTTTTGGTGTTTTTGAATTTAATATAAAAAATACGTTTTACGTATAAGTTTGTAATCTCACATATGAAAAAGAAACAAAATATTGTTTTTGTTCTTTTTAAATATATGTCAAGTTCTTTGGCTTTAATAAACTAGTTATTAAATCCAAAAAAAATACATGAAAAATAAATAACTATTTTTTGGATTTTTTTTAATATGATAAAACATGCGGATGTTGTTACCCAATTTTTGACCCACCTTTTTAATAAATTTTTCGAAAAATCCAAAAATAGTGAAAAACAACAAAAATCCAAAAAAAAATATGTTTTATATTTGCAATGTTTTTAGCATTTTCAACGTCTTCCAAAAAGAATTTTAATTTTCAATTGTTTTTTCGAACGTGTTCGACTTTTCACGCGTCATTTTAAAATCATTATTTTTCTCATAGAATTGATGTTGATTTTGCTCATTTTTAAAAATACCAGAAAAAACAAGAAAAATCAAAATTTACAAAAAAAAGAAAGTTAAGGGACCAATTTGGAGGCTTGAACAAAATTTCACCTATAAATATGGGTTGAAAACTCAAAGGAAAGGGGGGGTTCATTTTGTAATTTTAGGGAGGCAACACAAAGAGGGGAAACCCTAAAAAAAAAAAAAAAAAAACTAAAGTTCTCTTCCTCTCCCGTACGAAAAAGAAACTAGCCGCCAGCCCCCCCACCTTCATTTTTTCTTCTCATACCGGCGGCCATATCTCCCCCAAGGCTCAGATTTTTTTCCTTCTTCTCGCCAGCGAAGGGCTGAGCCGCAGCCTTTCCACGTCCCTTCCCCCATCAACCCCGCAGACCAGCGGCGAGGCCATCCTCCTTCATCCCCATAGACCAACCACCCGAAGACTCCCCACGCACCAGACCTTCTCCCTCCCAGCGGTGCTTCTCTCAGCCACCGAGAGCGCCGCCTTCCAGCCCGCAGCACAGGCGCAACAAAGCTTCCTTCATCGGCGCAGATCGGCCTTCAGCAGCATCTTACTTCTCCTCCGGTCTCCCTCTCCTCTCGCCGGCTAGCCTCACAGACGACAACAGCAAGACCCGCGGACAACGGCAGCCGGCGATCTTCTCAATCAAGCACCGGCCGAGCCATCGCCCTCCTCCGTTCGCCTCAATAGTAGCCCGAAGCTGCACAACCGCCGAATCTGTTACCTGCAGAATAAAAAAATCAACGAACCATGAGAAGGAGAAAGGCCATGAAAGAGCAGATCGGAGAGGGAGAAAACGAAATGAAAAAACCATTGCTTGTTGCGTTTTTTTGGTTTTTGCAGTTGGCGTTACTCCCCACCGCCGGTGTTGAAGGGGAAAGGAGGAGAAAACGGCTCAGATCTGTCTATTTCCAGTTGCTGGCGGCGGCGCGTGAACCTACGCGCCGCCAGTGGTGGTGGCGCGTGGGAGGACGCACCGCCACTGTTCCTGCATTCCAGAAGGACTCCCCTGCAATTCCTGGAGTTTTTAGGGGTTGTTTTGTAATTTAAAATTTGTTTGATGTAATTTTTTTTATTTGGTTTTTGAATTTTTTATTTGTATTATGTAAATGTAGATGTAAAAGAAAAAGAAAAGAAAGGAAAAGAAAAAGTGATAAATAATAAAAAAGGAGAGGTGCGTGTGTTTGTATTTTTTTTTATGTATGTTATTGAATAAAAAAAAAAGAATTTAATTTATATGCACAAATATCTAAAGGACAGATAAAAATCATGTTGAATTTTCCATGAAAATGTAGAACATGTATCTACATATAGTCTGGAAAAGTAATAACTGATTTATTAAAGCCTTAGAATTGGGCTAAAATTTTATTTTTAATATCATATCAAGTCCACGAAGCTTGAAAGTGAATGTGGTGTGTATTTTTGTTTATGAATGTTTTTTTTTTATGATAAAATTGCAAGAATAAAGAAGAATTTAATACTCTGATTTAATCACGGATAAAGAATCATGAACTTACATGTAAGTTGTATTTTCTAAAATTCGATGAAAGAACATAATTTTTAAAACTTCTTTAACACATCAAGTCCACAAAGCAGCTTACCTCAGGTAGGGTGTGTTAGGGGTGCTAATACCTTCTCTAACCACAACCAGTCCCTTACCCGCGATCTCTGACAAGATCAGTACATCAGGTTTCCTAGTAGCCCTCAATAAATTACTAGGTGGCGACTCCAACGAACGAATTCAAAGGAAACGCAACATACGAGAAAAATCGCCAGCTGATGCCGCGCGCGGATGATTTTTGACGTGCGACAGAATGGCAACTCCACTGGGGATGGTATTGTTTTCAACATTATTGGACTAAGCTTTGTATATTTGATGTGTTTATGTTTTTGCATTTTTGTCTTATTTTATTTTTGTTTTATCCATGCATTTTGTAGAATTATCTCATGCATCATATAGTTAATTTTTTTTAAAGCACACACAAGCTTCAGGTTAGGAGGGGGACTAGCAGCTTACCTTACGACTTTTAGTCAAGGTTTAAGTTTGTGTAAACCCCAACTCTTCGTTGAGTGCTTAGACTGGTAACGGTTGGTACACGTGCCATCTCATTGCCTACAAGCCCCCATATTGCCTCCACGAGGGCGATCATTGGGACAACGAGAGACCCTTTTTAGAGACCAAATAGTAAACCTACCTTTTTTCTCACTTAAAAGGATTAGAACCTGTCTTTAGGATGTATGGTCCGTATACATTGTTTTGCATCCGAGCAAGCTCTTCTTGAAGCATCTTGAACTCCAGACTTATAAGTAACACAATGATCGTCGCTCAGAAAATTTTCATTGTAGAGTTTGTGCAAGAATCAAGATTCTTGTTTCATCATACAAGAGTTGCGATCATATGTCACCCCTCGAAGGGCGAGTTCATCATATAGATTACATATTCATACATTTATCATGCATATACTAGGTTGAAAGGTAGGTCCCCCGCGCAAGCTGTGCTGCACGTGATTGAAAAAAAGATGAGGGAAGTGAACAAAGGAGTCAGATAGAGGCTCATTATCAGATTAAGGTTGAGAGCATCAAAGATGAAACAGCTAGACTCAGATTTGATTGAACAAGTGTTGAGTATTAAATGGAAAGAGAATGTCTGCACAGTCTTCTGTGGGAACACTGCTTGTCCACGTCCAATTGAAGCTGCCTCTCCTTTTTAGTCATGAACAACAGCAACAATGCCTTCAGTCATCAACTAATGACAACTCTGATTCTTGTCCAGTTGCACTATTAAGTGTTCATCGCCTCCACATCATCTAATGGAACCAAACGACTACTAGCCTCCTGTATATGGTGCATTAGTCTGCTTTGAAGTTACCCCAATTATGAGTTCAATTCCAGTTCAGCAGCACAAGATGTTGGTCTGAAAAACCATGATTAGACACTGAACTTCTACGTGGTAAAGCTCTCCCTGTAGAGATTTATTGGTGGATCTACCAATGGGAAATGCAAAAGGGGATGTATTAATTTCATATGCTTTGAAACTTTTTCCCACCAGTGGCACGAGCAAAACATTGTAATAGGCAGAGGAGTCAAGCATGGTTTGAAAATATGAGTAGTCCTCGAACTTCAACGTGGCAGAGCTTTCTCTATAAAAATCTGTTTATGATGCTGCAAGTTGAGAGTGCAAGAGAGGATTTACTAATTGCATATGCTACAAATATTTCTCTCATCAGTTTCAGCACGAAGAAACTGTAGCATGTTGAAGAGCTAGATTTGGTTTGAAAAACATGGAGCAGACATCAAACTTCAACGTTGTAGAGATCTCTCAGTAGGAATCTATTTGTGGATCTGTAAATGGGAAATCCAAGAAGGGATGCAGTGGTTTCAGATTGTCCACAATTTTCTCCTACCAGTATTGGCATTAAAACGCAAAAGTGGCTATTTGCTGCACCGTCAGTGAGGAATCAAAGAGGAAATAGAGGAGTTGTGGATTCATCAGTTTCTCTTCCAATTTTGACAATATATGATTCCATACATTTGTGTTTTTGCGCACTGCCAAGATTACCTAGATATTGAGAGGTTTCCAACAGTCCTAAAACAACAACAACAACAACATTGGAAGATTGAAATGATGTTGTGAGGATTTGCCGAAGAATTGAACAAGCTATGAAGAGAGGAAAGATTGAAGGATTTGTCATGGATTCCAGAACAATGATGAGAGGTGAATTAGGAGATGACTTTGACAGTGTGAAACCTTAATTATGTGGTCTAGCCAGGTCTCACGGTAGCATCAATTGCTCAAATGTCTTTGCCAAGTTTGACATTCCTCTACCACTTAAGTTTGTCGATCAACATCTGCCATATTCTAGAATTTTGCTTGACTCCGACAAATCCCATGCAACCACTATTTTCTAGGTGGTTCAATCTGGACAATAGATGTGATGTGATGGTGGGGTCCTTGACCATTTCAATGGAATAGTTGCAAGAATTTCAATTGAACAGTTGCCATGTGAGTTTATTTACCAGCATCTGCCAGATTCCCGACTTTTACTTGATTTCGACAAATCCCATGCAACCATCGTTTTCTAGATGGTATAATCCATACAAGAGATGTGATGTCATGGTAGGGTCCTCAACCATTTCAATTCAACAGTTGCAAGAATTTCAAGAAGCGAGTCCTGAAAGTTGGTGAGCAAGGGACAAATAGAGCTGTGAAGGATGGTGTCATTGGCTATATTGTTCCCCGAACATCTTCAGAATGACATGTGATCGAAAATGCTTGGCAAAACACAGATGTTGCCAGAAAAGCTAATTCAAGAATGGTGATGAACTTTCAATCATGTGTTATGGAATTTTGCATTTTGTCTTGGGATCACATCTCATCCTTTAACGAAACATGTCTTGCTTTTGTCTTTTTGTTGTTTTGAAATCAACAGATGTGTAGCATTTTATTCTGACAAAATATTTTGATCAAACTCCAACATGCGATAAAGGTTAATCAATCCGGAAGATTAAAAGTGTTTTGATTACAGAAATGACTCGATGCTTGAAAATAACATGAGGTGACTAAGCAATTTTGAACTCATACCTCCTGAAACTGAACCACACATCATATAGCTAAGTTTTAATAGTATGCATAATGACATGTAGTGGATTCGGTAGTTATGGACTCGTGAATCATGATTCTTACAAGTCCAAATCATTACACCGGATGGGGTCAAAATTTATCGGTTCTAACCGACCTTGCTTGAAATGAGAAATGGCCATCTTTGATATCCCTTCACTTTCTAAAGATTATATCCCTTGTAGTCCCATTTTGAGCTTAATAGAATATTTTTTTATGAAAACCCTGACTAGGATCACACCCCACACTGGGGGAAAATGAGAGCTATTTTGAAGACATTGATATGATTAATGGAGAAAGAGGAAGGCTTAGAACAAAAGTCCAATGATTGAGAGAGCTAGAAGAAGACACATAGACTGGGGGCATATAAGAAAGTTTTAAGGAAGGCTATAAAAAAAAGGAATGAAAAAAAAAGGAAGTTGAAATTGCCTTCACTTAAATACAAGTAAAAAATAAAGGATGGAGAACGCCTATCATGTCTATGAAAAGCAAAAGAAATTTCAATCAAAGAAAGGCACAACAAAAGTCAATACCAGAAAAAAGACTAAGCTATAAACGTTGACTTTTGGGATCCATTATAAAGCCTACGATGTTATCAGATGATTAAGGTTGGTTATTCATCAAGGAAAAGTGGATTTGCATTATGACTTATGTTAAGAGAAGTCTGATATTTGAGGTTAACAAGGTTATATGTCGTTTCCTCTACAAAGACAACAATAGAAAACAAGTTGATGAATAGTTGATGTTGATCCTAGGTTTTTTGAAACCCTCAAACACCTTTCGAGCCTTTGAAATTCTTTTCTTTCAAAGACATGAACCATAGCCTGCATTACGTGCTTTTAAAAGCCCTTTTTAATCAAGCAAGCAACTTGAACCGATAAATGGCGCTCTCAAAACTTGAAGAGCTTTCCCATAAGGGTCGTGACTTCATGAACTAAGCTATTGGTCATTATGCATGTTGATAAAATTGTTGCTAAAAAAAAACAAAGAAAACAATTTTCTTGATGTATCCTCAAGTTTTTTTTACTTGAGCCTTTTGTTTTTTTTTGAAATTCATAGAAGGTCACCTCATCGCAGACCATCAAAGGATATACCCAAGATCAAAGATTAAAACTGACACAAGGAACCATGGAAAAAGCCATTTTTAATCCTACATTGGGTCAATTTCTGTTTTCAAAATGCATGACAATCAAAGGACTATATATTTCGAATAACGTGTGTTGGGTCTTTGATCAAAAAGCTTGATTTTCAAAAGATTTTGAAAAAGGACATCTCTAATTTCATTTCAACAAACTAGACTTTGAATAGATATGATCTTTGAAATATGAGAGTTGATTCCAGAACAAGGAAGATTATCAAACACAGAAGAACATTGATTGAGTATGCAAAATCATTGATAGAAATGACATTGACATTGAAGTCCTCGACACTCCTTGAAAAGTTGAGCAGCTGGGGGCAATACAGTAGACCTTGAAAAGGAAAAACAAGCAATGCTCAGATAAGCTATGAGGCAATGTTTAAATGATGAATCAGTGAACTGAAGACAATGATGTTCAAAGACAGATAATCAATGAACAAGCACATTCAGATCATACTGGGGGCAATGTCATTCCAAAATGGCCCATGCTCTAGTGAACCCTGTCGGCAATGGAGAAACAAAGATGTACCTGAAGGACACTTTCCTATCATCATTTTTTGAAACATGGCTCGCGATTGATGAGGAATACACAGATGAATGTAATTGAATGGAGAAAAGATGCATACCACCAAGACTGATTGTGGAACAATGCTTCACTTGAAGGACAATCTCATATTGTCATCCTTTGAAACATGTTTATCGAAAGATGTTATCACACCACTGCATTGAATGAATGTCAGAAAGGCACCGACCTCGAAGATTGACTGTGGGATAACTTGTTTTGAAGCCAGATGAGCGCTTCACCGCATGAGTATGAGTGATAAAAGCAGCATCATTGATGAGGTTAAGACATTTCTTTTCACAAATCTGATTAGAAGAGTTGAAGGGAATCTATTGAGAAGAACACTAAGTATACAACCATGAGCCTTTGTACTGCAAGCTATGAGATGCATGACTGGATGACTGAATGAGTTCCAAGAAGGCTGATGATAACATGTACTTGAAGAGTACTGTTTCAACTAGAGACAAGTTCATGACTGATTAACAATCTCGATGGGTATTGGCATGATGCACACAATCAATCAGAAGATAATTCTCAGAAGAAGCTAGGAGAGAAAATCCTTCATGATGAATCAAGCAGTACCACACTTGGGGGCAGGGTCAAGCTTGATGAACGATGCAAGCAGTAATTGTCGAAGACAGCCCAGGATGGGCACTGCATTTACAGCTGAGTGGATGGCTAGCACATGAATGAGCCAATACATCGGAAGAACAAAGAAAGCTTTGGGATACAAACAAGGGCACCCTATGGCGATGGAGCATCAAAGAGGGGGGGACCTATATTTCAAATCAGGTAAGGATGCATGCATGTCATCTAACCTCAAAAAAAAAAACATTTGCACATATTTTTGAATTGTTACAGGAAAATCCTTAATGAGGTCCAGCAAGATGATGGGAAAAGAAAGAAGCATTGTGGTGATGATGATAATAAAGAATCAGTTTTGATCATGGAATAAAAGGGAAGATGGGATGAACCCTACCATTAGGGAAATCCCAAAGAAATGAAAAGATCACCCTTGCAGTCAGGAAACACCGAGTTTTCAAAACCTATGATCGGGAATTAGCAGGAAGCACCAAGTTTTCCAGCCCTTCTTCTGTCATCCCCTTAAGACTTCGCCAGGTAAGTCTTATTTTTCACACTTGTCATATCACATCTTCCACTTGGGTTGGTCACCCCTTTACAATGAGACCACACTTCATATTATTTCCATCTGGGTAGGTCACCCATTACAATAAGACCACACTTCACATTTTTTCCATTTGGGTAGGTCACCTATTATAATAAGACCGCACTTCATATTTTTTCCATCTGGGTAGGTCACCCATCATAATGAGACCATTTTTCATATTCTTTCCACCTAGGTAGGTCACCAATAAGAATGAGACCACTCTTCCTCCTTTCCACTTGGGTAGGTCACCCATTATAATGAGACCACTTTTTACACATTCCTTGGTTATGGTTAAAGGGGATCGATGAAGGGATCTCAGTTTAACCTAATTGGAAAGGATTTTGGTTCTGGTTGAAGGGGATCAGCGAAGGGATCTCAGTTCAGTCTAACCACACAGACCTTGGTTATGGTTAAAGGGGATCGACGAAGGGATCTCAGTTTAGCCTAATCATGCAGAATCACTAGATGGGATTTCAGGTTGATCGAGCTACACACCGTTTTTTATTCTTGTTAGATCGCCAGATGGGATCTCAGGTAAACCCAATCAAAAGGGAAGGTCGCCCGTGAAAATAGACCAGTGTGAGAGTGTGGGTCAGTCGCCCCTGAAAATAGACCAGAGTGAGTATGTGTGGGTCGGTCGCCCTTGAAAATAGACCAGAGGGAGTATGTGTGGGCAGGTCGCCCGTGAAAATAGACCAGTGTGAGAGTGTGGGTCGGTCGCCCCTGAAAATAGACCAGAGCGAGTATGTGTGGGCAGGTCGCCCCTGAAAACAGACCAGTGTGAGAGTGTGGGCCGGTAGCCCCTGAAAACAGACCAGTGTGAGAGTGTGGGTCGGTCGCCCCTGAAAGTAGACCAGTGTGATTGTGTGGGCCAGTCGCCCCTGAAAATAGACCACTTTTCTTCAAAAGGGGCATGTCGCCCAAGATAATAAGATCATTTTCTTTTTCTTTTCTTTACAAAGCTTACTATGCAAAACATTGAGGAGTTTTGCTTCGTAAGCATTGTAAAGAGGGGGCATCTGTTGTTACCCAATTTTTGACCCACCTTTTTAATAAATTTTTGAAAAATCCAAAAATAATGAAAAACAACAAAAATCCAAAAAAAAATATGTTTTTAATATATTTGCAATGTTTTTAACATTTTCAACGTCTTCCAAAAAGAATTTTAATTTTCAATTGTTTTTTCGAACGCGTTCGACTTTTCACGCGTCATTTTAAAATCATTATTTTTCTCATAGAATTGATGTTGATTTTGCTCATTTTTAAAAATACCAGAAAAAACAAGAAAAATCAAAATTTACAAAAAAAAAAAAGTTAAGGGACCAATTTGGAGGCTTGAACAAAATTTCACCTATAAATATGGGTTGAAAACTCAAAGGAAAGCGGGGGGTTCATTTTGTAATTTTAGGGAGGCAACACAAAGAGGGGAAACCCTAAAAAAAAAAAAAAAAACTAAAGTTCTCTTCCTCTCCCGGACGAAAAAGAAACTAGCCGCCAGCCCCCCACCTTCATTTTTTCTTCTCTAACAGGCGGCCATGTCTCCCCCAAGGCTTAGATTTTTTTCCTTCTTCTCGCCAGCGAAGGGCTGAGCCGCAGCCTTTCCACGTCCCTTCCCCCATCAACCCCGCAGACCAGCGGCGAGGCCATCCTCCTTCATCCCCACAGACCAGCCACCCGAAGACTCCCCACGCACCAGACCTTCTCCCTCCCAGCGGTGCTTCTCTCAGCCACCGAGAGCTCCGCCTTCCAGCCCGCAGCAAAGCTTCCTTCATCGGCGCAGATCGGCCTTCAGCAGCGTCTTACTTCTCCTCCGGTCTCCCTCTCCTCTCGCCAGCTAGCCTCATAGACGACAGCAGCAAGACCCGCGGACAACGGCAGCCGGCAATCTTCTCAATCAAGCACCGGCCGAGCCATCGCCCTCCTCCGTTCGCCTCAACAGTAGCCCGAAGCTACACAACCGCCGAATCTGTTACCTGCAGAATAAAAAAATCAACGAACCATGAGAAGGAGAGAAGCCATGAAAGAGCAGATCGGAGAGGGAGAAAACGAAATGAAAAAAAATTGCTTGTTGCGTTTTTTTTGTTTTTGCAGGTGGCGTTACTCCCCACCGCCGGTGTTGAAGGGGAAAGGAGGAGAAATGGCTCAGATCCGTCCACTTCCAGTTGCTGGCGGCGGCGCGTGAACCCACGCGCCGCCAGTGGTGGGGGCGCGTGGGAGGACGTGCCTCCACTGTTCCTGCATTCCAAAAGGACTCCCCTGCAATTCCTGGAGTTTTTAGGGGTTGTTTTGTAATTTAAAATTTGTTTGATGTAATTTTTTTATTTGGTTTTTGAATTTTTTATTTGTATTATGTAAATGTAGATGTAAAAGAAAAAGAAAAGAAAGGAAAAGAAAAAGTGATAAATAATAAAAAGGAGAGGTGTGTGTGTTTGTATTTTTTTTTATGTATGTTATTGAATAAAAAAAAGAATTTAATTTATATGCACAAATATCTAAAGGACAAATAAAAATCATGTTGAATTTTCCATGAAAATGTAGAACATGTATCTACATATAGTCTGGAAAAGTAATAACTGATTTATCAAAGCCTTAGAATTGGGCTAAAATTTTATTTTTAATATCATATCAAGTCCACGAAGCTTGAAAGTGAATGTGGTGTGTATTTTTGTTTATGAATGTTTTTTTTTATGATAAAATTGCAAGAATAAAGAAGAATTTAATACTCTGATTTAATCACGGATAAAGAATCATGAACTTACAAGTAAGTTGTATTTTTTAAAATTCGATGAAAGAATATAATTTTTAAAACTTCTTTAACACATCAAGTCCACAAAGCAGTTTACCTCAGGTAGGGTGCGTTAGGGGTGCTAATACCTTCCCTAACCACAACCAGTCCCTTACCCGCGATCTCTGACAAGATCAGTACATCAGGTTTCCTAGTAGCCCTCAATAAATTACTAGGTGGCGACTCCAACGAACGAATTCAAAGGAAACGCAACATACGAGAAAAATCGCCAGCTGATGCCGCGCGCGGATGATTTTTGACGTGCGACAGCGGATATAATATATTTTTTGGGAGACTTAACCATATACAATTTAAATAATAAGAAAATAGTATTTATTAAAAGAAAGCTTTTTTGTTTTTATTTTTATGGAAGGGAACCGACTCATTTTATATTGATAAAACACCTCACATATAGGTCACACTTTTAAATATTAAATACTGGAAGGGCATAGAGGTAGGGAAATCAAATTGCAAAATTATGTTATGAACATTTAAAATTATTAAAAACTAACAAAGGATGTATTTGGCAAGAAATAAATAAAAAGTTTTTATTAATGCTATTTTAATAACGATATCAATTCAAAACAAATTGTCATTCATCAATTCAAAATCAACAATGCCAAACATCCACTCAGAATTTATTAACATTACCTACTATGTTTAAATTTCATACAAATCCAAATAAATCAACCCCGACCCCAACACAATTCATACGCCAATATTTAACGTCCATAAACAATCATGACTGCAAAAAATAAGCTCATAATTCAACACTGGTAATCAAGTTATTTGAAAATTTGAACACAAATCAAACCAAATTAATAGTCCAAACAGTCCAAATATTATACACAATAATAAGCATTTTGTCCCAAACTTCACAATATTTTAGCAATTTGTCATAATATAATTTGAGACCATGAATGAAGACCAGGAATAGGTTAGAAAGGCTGCTACAACCAATAAACCAACATTGAACATGAAGGAATAGTGATAGGTTTTCATGTGCCGCCACTACTAACAACGTGTGGGTTCACCCGCTGCTACCTACGAAGCAAAAAAAATAATGGATTTGGAATGACTTCTTTTCTTCTTGGTTTTTGTATTATCAATAAAATTCACCTACAAAAGAAAAGGAATCACACCAACCCAATTAGTTTTCAATTTCTTCTATTCACATATCTACCTTTTTTTTTTTCCTTCTGATCTCACTTTCTTCTTCATCTTCTCCTTTACAAGTGGCTGACAATTTTGTTGTAAAGAAATCCTTTACTTTGATGGTTGTGGTCTACTATGAGCAAGAGAACTATTGGTTGAAGTTTTGTTGCTGCTGCCAGCGTGGATGGAAGAGAAAAGTGGTTAGAGTCATAGTGGAGGCTGTTGTGCTAGGCCGAGATGGGTGGATTTTTGATGGAAGAACCCTATTGTCTGCGAGAGTCTGGGTAAGTGACTAGTTGTGCAAGGGGAAGACGTATCACATCTAGTACACCCTACCTAAGGTAAGCTGCATTATTGTTTGATTGTTTTCTAGATAATGTTTCTATTCGTTGGTTTTTTTCTAAGGTCCAAGACAAATCACCCTTTGTGAGGAAGCCTCTATGTTATTAGGTTAAAACCTAATTGTTCAAAGGCTCAAATTTAAGCATCGTATTTATTTATTTATTGTATATTTAATATCTAAGGGTATACTCTATAGTGTAGTTTTATACCTTCAAATATTAAATAATATGGAGGGTAATAAAAATTTCGGTGCGAAATTCAAAAATTACCGACGGATTTTTGACCTTTTACCGACGGATTTAAAAAATTAATAATATTTTTTAATATCCTTCGGTAAATCTGCCATATAACTTCCAGCGCCTGCCGCTTCGCTTCATTTTTTCTTCTCCTCCGTTGCCCTATAAATTTGATTTTTTTGCTCTCAATCCTTCAAGGCTTTCACCTTGAATCTCTACCAAGATTTGTTGTTGTGAATCTTCATCATATTAAAAGGTATGTGGTTTTTTCTATTTTATTTTATTTTCTTTTATTTTAGTTTTAGTTGTTTTTATTTTTGTTATTTTGTTGTTTTGATGTATTTTTTTGTAATGTAGATAAAGTTTTGAATTGGACACATTATTAAGGTATGTATATTTCGTTCCTTTTCTTGATGTAGGTTTTTTTTTTTGAATTTTTGAATATTTTTTATTGTTGTGTTGTCTTAATTGTTATTAGTTAATTTGTTGGATATTTGTTGTTAAAGTTGAATTTAACTTAGAATTAGTAATTGACTATGCTAGAATAATTAGTAATTTTACTCTATTATTGCATGATTTGTGTTCAATTATTTCTATTTATTTTAATTTTTAGTCTATATTTTTTTTAATTTATTGAATATAATTTATTGTTGTATTGCCATATATAATTATTGATTAATTTGTTGAATTAATATTGTTAATGTTGAATTTACCTTAGAATTAGTAATTGCATTTGTTGGAATAATTAGTAATTGCATATGTTTTTAATTGTTAGTTTATATTTTTTAAAAATTTATTGAATATATTTTATTGTTGTATTGCCATAATTATTTAATAATTTTTTGAATTAATATTGTTAATGTTGAATTTATCTTAGATTTAGTAATTGAATATGTTGGAAGAATTATTAATTTTACTCTAACTTGATGATTTGTTTTAATTTTTTCTATTTATTTTGAATTTATAGTTTTGTTGTATTGACTTAATTATTGAATAATTTGTTGATTTGTAATTGTTAATGTTGAATTTACCTTAGGATTAGTAATTGAATATGTTGGAATAATTAGTATAGATTGGGTCAATTGGTTATGGCTATTGTTAATATTTGCAGGTTCGTGGATTTGGGTAGTATCCAATATAGAGGAGGTGTTGGTGAATTTTTTTTAACTTTTGAATTTAATTATATAATTATTTATATAATATTGTTTAGATGCGCAGAATGAAAACCAAAGCTACACGTCCAGTCGAATCAAGTTCGTCTAGCAGCGATGCTGATATTTCCTTAGGTGCCTCTCAAGAAGAGGCACCTACACCACCTGGGCCATGAACCGATGTTGCCTCTTCCAGCAATGTTTCACATCGCAGAAGCGGCGTGCCTTTGTAGTGGAATCAATTTACCCGCAAGTACGAGGCACAGTGGAAGGAAGATCTTTCAAGGTAAGTTTGTTAAGGTTTTAGTTTTTTTTTTTTTAAATTAAACATAATTTATGAAGTAATCACTATTTCATTAATTTCATTTCTTTTCAGGTTCACAAACATTGAGGCCGCCCGAGTAATATCATTGGCGTTTAAAGCGTCGATGGAGATTCCATTGTTTCAATGGATTCAGATATCCAGGCATCCTAAATGGATGCCTCAAATCAATGCATGGTTTTGCAGATTTGAGGTTCGTGTTAATATATAATTTTCAGCTTATTTCTAATAAATTCTACATATAATTGTAAATAAATTATTAACATTTTAAAAAATTAATTTTTTATACACAGCATCGATTCTGGTGGGATGATGAACATAACACTATTGTGAGGAGGGTGTGGGAAAATCACGCGGCAATTAGGTAACATCGAAAACAATACAACTTTTTTTTTACATAAAAATTTATGTTTTGAAATGTAATTTTTGCTTGCATGAATTAGGTTGCGTGATTTTTGGTACGAAACCCAAAAAAAGGCAAAAAAAACTGCGAGGGATAATGGGTTCCAAGGCTGGAACGATGTTGCGGTTTGGAGGGATTTCAAACCGATATACATCCCGGGAGATATATGGCCGCACTATCTTCAGCACGTGACGTTTGAACGGTTCACACGATGCTCATAATCCGGTGCTGGCAACCGGAATCGGCCAATTCATGGCTTGGTCACAACGCACACTAGCGGCTCCGTTCTGTTTGCTGCACATGCGAAACGGATGGTAAGATTAATTTAAATGAAATATATCGTTCAATTAATTTGTTGTTAATAAATTTTTTACATTATAGGCTACATCTCTTGGACGTGAGCTGAGCCCTATGGAGCTGTTTGTGGAGACGTACGTGCGGAGTCAAGACCACCAAAAGGGGACGCAACAGTTCGTTGACAGCTGTGCTCAACAGTTTGTGGTATGTTTGTTCAACCATTTTATTTTGTAAGTTATTATTATGTTTATTGAATTGAATATGATGATTACTTTTTTTATTTTATTTTCAGGAGACCTATAATAATCGGTTGAGGGAGAGATACGGGGATGATCCGTTGACCCATCCGGAATTCGATCCGGATTTGTAGATGGAGGCTGGATCGTCAGGTGGACCTGATAAAAATCGGGTTTATGGGCTCTCCAACACTACGGCCGCCAACTTGCGATCGGCCGGTATTGCTTCAACCGTCGGGAGCTCCCAATCAGTATCGAGCTCCCAATCTAAGGAGTTTGTGGCCTTGCAGCAAAAGTGCGACCACCTATCAGTGGCGTACGAACAACTCAAAGGACAACACAGAGCAGAGTCTGAACAACAAAGAGCGGCCTAAGAAGAGCTTCGTCAAATGGTCATGAACATGGCACAAGGTGTAACATGTGTGCCTAATCCTTTTTGGTTGTCTAACCCCCAGCCTCCTCCTCCTCCTCCTCCACCTTTATATTAATTTTTAATAAACATTATTTACATTTAAAATTTTGTTTAATGTGTTTTTCAAACACATTCATTTTGTAATGATTATTATTTAACTTTGATTTTTTATTTTTGATTTTTGATGCTTAATATGAATTTTATTTGCATAATTGGTTTGTATTACCATTAATTTATATCATTTTATATTATGTATTTTAAATAATTTTAAAAAAAACAAATTTAAAAAAAAACAATTACACAGAGATTTACTGATGGAATAACTCTGTCGGCATTGGACAGTGGGTGCCACAATCACCGACGAATATTCGGACTGATAAATTCAGTCGGTTTTCCATACACTCACTGACAGAGTTACCGACGGATTTAATCTGTCGGCATTTGACAGTAGCTTCCAAAAGTACCGATGAATTTACAGACGGATATATTCGGTCGGTATCTCAAACACACACCGACCAATTTACCGACAGATATTTTTCGTCGGTATATTCCAAGCGGGAATTTTTTTTTTTTGGCGCGCACTTTCCGTCTGTAAAACCGTCGGTAAGTGTTTTTTTCCGATGGATATAGCGACGGAATGTGGAATCACCAACAAAAGGTAATCCGACGGGCGTATTCCGTCGGTAATTTAGTCAGTAAATAATTTACCAACGAACTTCAGTCACACACCGATGAAATATGGTCGTCGGTAAAACTGTGAAATCTTGTAGTGTTCGTCAGTTAAATTTATAATAAAAATTTATATAATATAATTGAAGTCATGACAAAATTCCATTTAGTCCCTAGTTTTTTTAAAATATATTTTAAAATCTTTTGGTCCTTGTATAGTAAAAATTAAAATTTAGTCTTCATGTGTTAGAGAATAATATAAAGCATATCTTGGAAGATTATCTAAAAGTTTAAGCTATTGGGTTGTGATGGTTTCTTTAACATGGTATCAGAGATTTGATGACCAAGCGGTCACGAGTTTGAATCTCACCATTCTCATTTATTTGATAAAAATTAAGCACGGGGTAATGTGGACTTGTACAAGTTTCAAGCCCAAAGAGCTTTCACTTAAGAGGGTGTGTTAGAAAATAATATAAATCATATCCTAGGACCTCACTTAAAAGTTTAAGCTATTAAGTTAAGATGGTTCCTTTGACATTATGATACCTTTTATAATTCACTTCATAATTACTCTTAATCATGTAATGCTTTATTACTTTTAAAAATATATATATTTAATGCTTGTAATATAATAATCTACTAAATTACAATCTTTCATTTATTATAATTTTCAAAATAACTCAACAAAACATAAAAATATAATGGATCATTACATTATATATATATATATATATATATATATAGAGAGAGAGAGAGAGAGAGAGAGAGAGATGATTTCATTCATGATGACCCTACATTTTTGGAGTTGTTCTTAATTTGTTGTCACTCCAAAAATATATGGACCCTATATTTTTGGAGGTTTTCTTAATTTGTTGATTGTCTTGGCCTTCTTTTTTTGTTTTTAGTTTTTTTTTCTTAATAAAGAACCATCTCAAGCCTAAAATTTAAACAATTAGATGATATTTGAAGATATAATTTATATTATTTTTTAACACATATACTTAAGTGAAAACCCTTTGAACTTGAAATTTGTACAGACTCATACTGCTTTATATTTATTTTTTTAAAAAATAAATGAGAATAATGAGATTCGAACTCGTAACCATTTAATCATCAAGGATCTGATAACATGCCAAAGAACTATCTCAAACCAAAAGTTTAAGTTGTTAGATGAGATTTCAAAACATAATTTATATTATTCTCTAATATCTTTCACTAGCTTCCAAACGTGAGTAATAATCTGGCTGAAGCCATAAAACAAGGAGCAATTTTCAAATTTCCTAGTTTAAATTTTTTTAAAAGCTTTCAAAATTTCAATGATTGAACTTTTTTATGTTTTAAATTATTACTAAATTTGAAATTTTATAATGTACTGTAAAAAGGTGAGGAAATTTCTTTCATATCGACCACTTGTAATACACACACTGACACACAAGCAGACTAGCTATCTATATGGAGTGGTTCATAAAACTCTTTACACAGGAAATTTAAACGTAGGCGGCTTCCCTGTTTGAAATGCATCTATAAGGTCAGAAAAGCAGTCACAATCCAAATGCATGTGAAATCTATAATTTTTCAAACACAGAACTTCAACTAGATGACTGGATCATATATAGACTTAATAATCGATCAGTTTTTGTTTTTTTTTCCTGGGATCGATTGATTTGAATTAGAGGCTTCATTGATTTCAATGCAGGCAATTTGCATGAAATAGCAGATAAGGCAGAATTATATTTGAAATAATTCGACAGATGAGAGCCTTCATGAAAAAGTTTGATCAGATTTAACCATTTATTTGCAAAAATATCTAAGATGTTTTAAATTAAAACTTGTCCAACCAGTTGAAGAAATAGAAAGCTTAATTTTGAAGGAAACCATAACTTGATTGCTTAATTAAGACTAAAATAACAACAACTAAGGATTTGTATTTTTAAATTTTTTTTAACAGTAGAGAAATTTCAAAACTTTTTTTTTTCTAATTTTTTTCTTAAAAATAAAAATTATAAAATTAGTAATTTTTTAATATTTCATATGTCTTTAAAAAAAAATTAATGCGAAGCTGAGAGGGAGTTTAGGAGTATGATTGTAGTTGTTTTTTAAAATGTTTTTTATTTGAAAAACATCAAAATAATTTTATTTTTTTAAAACAATATTTTTGATATCACGTATCAAAATGATCTAAAAACATCAAAAAAAATTAATTTAAAACAAAAAAAAATTAATTTTCTTAAATATATTTTTAAAATGTAAAAATAAACAGTACATCCCAGCAACCGAACCCCACTCCTTCTATTTGGTCAGAGCAATACAAGCCTCATCTCTCCACTGTCAAAAAAGAAAAAAATAAAAAATAAAAAACGACCTGGGAGTTTCAAGTTTTTGTACCCTCATTGCAAAATTCTATTTCTAAGCCATATTCAAGAACCCAAGAAGATTTTTGAAGAGGAGACACTGCTACACAAATCCTTCTATCTCCAAGACTGCAAGCCTCTCGTGTTTACTCTCTTACACTTCTCTGCCATTGTTTCAGAACTAATCCTTATTGTCAAACTATTGGAGGCAAGATTATCAAACTATTGATAATTTAATATGATTTTTCCCTCTTTTCAAGAACAAAATCAATTTCTCTATTTTTCATAAATCTGCTCTCTATATAATTTCATCAATGCTTAAACAATTTAATATAAGTATTCCCTAGATTTCCGAATATAGAAGTATATATTTCAAATTGAAAATCTTTTATATCCATAAATAGAAAAACATAATCGACTAAAAATAAAATCCTAATGTATCAAATATCCTAATAAATCTCTTTTCTATTTAAATAAAATTAATTTTTTTGAGAAACTCTTTACAATTAAATAAAAATAATTTAGTCTACAATAATGAAATTTCCATCCCCACGATCATGCATATTTTAAAACAAATAAATAAAGCTTGGACGAGAAATTTTGAATTTTTTTATTAGGCTTCCTTAATTGCCTTGACTTCAGCCACAAAACAAGGAGCAATTTCGAAATTTCCCAGTTTAATTTTTTTTTAATTTCTTATAAACTTTCAAAGTTTCCATGATTGGATTTGTTTTATGTTTTGAATTATTTCTAAATTTTTATTTTTTAATTAAAAGTGAGCAAATCTCTTTCATATCGACCACTTGTGGAATTGATTCAAAGACGTCAGTGAGCATTATTTGAGAGAGAGAATCAAAATGGAGATAGATAGGCTTCCATGTTTGAAATGTAATCTATAAGGGCAAAAATGCAGTCACTATCCAAATGCATGATCAAAACTTTTGATTGAGTAGAATATAAATAAGATTGAACCTTATACAGTGTTTGGCAATAATCTTGAATCTGATTTTCGAAAAGATATATAGAATGTAAACCACATGTTTTTATCATTGGGATTGAATTAGAGGCTTCAATGGGAAGTTAGAGGCTTCATTAGTGTAATGTGTATACTTGTGTATGTATATATATGTTTTTTAATGTAAGTGATTTGCATGAAATAGCAAATAAGATATTGTTATATCCCTATAAGAAAGAGAATACAAGTTCGATTTTAAAGAAGCATACTTGTTGAGAGGGGCAAGTACGAACCCCGAGACTAGTCTCACTTTTTAAAAAGATATGAGGATATCTGGATTAAAATAAAAAAAAAGGCTTAATCTTTAGTGTAATATATACTTGTGTGTGTGTGTGTGCTTGTCTGTGTGTGTGTTTTTGAATGTAAGTGATTAACTTGCATGAAATAGCAGATAAGACATAATTATATTTTAATTAATTCTTTTGAAGGCAACCTTCATGAAAAAGATGTGTTAAATTAAATGTTGTACACAAATTAAAAAGGTTAACTTTTTAAGAAACCATAGCTTGTGAGTGCTTAAGACTAAAATAACAATAACTATGGATTTCGTGATTTTCGTAATAACAAATAAATATTAACGTTTTCCTATTAGAACATTTGGCATGTTTAAATATCAGCCGATTTTTATGAATATATATAATTGACAGATATTTAATAAACCAATAAATATTAACTATGGATCTCAATTTTTTTATTGTTAAATGTTTTGATTAAATTGTCTTGCAAAGTGATATTTATGAATATAATTGTCATAAGCTAAAATTTTTATTTTTTATTTTTTATTTCTATTTTTAGTTTTATAAATAAAAATAAAATGAGATGAAAAAAAATTAAATTGAAGAAAAAATTGAAATTCAGGTAAGACAACCCGATTTGGAAGTTTTGAGGGTTTAATCATGGTGGATTTATGGCTTTGAAAGTTAATTTTTATCTAAAAAAAAAAACTAAAGAATTGATAAGTATAAGGTCTTAATCAAACTTTGATTTAGTTAATTAATGCAATCAAAGGTTTAGTTGAAGAAATATCTTTGGGAAGAAAAAGAAAAATCTATTTGTTGCATCCTTCTATTATGAAAAAGCAACAATGAATCTCAAATATATACTTGCTATTTGTTTCATTCTGACTCTCACAGTTTCTAGAGGATTTTCCATTTATGATATTAGTAGAAATTCATGCCCTTTCGTCAGTTAAATTTATAATAAAAATTTATATACTATAATTGAAGTCATGACAAAATTCCATTTAGTCCCTAGTTTTTTAAAAATATATTTTAAAATCTTTAGGTCCTTGTATAGTAAAAAATAAAATTTAGTCTTCATATGTTAGAGAATAATATAAAGCATATCTTGGAAGATTAACTAAAAGTTTAAGCTATTGGGTTGAGATGGTTCCTTTAACATGGTATCAGAGATTTGATAACCAAGCGGTCACGAGTTTGAATCTCACCATTCTCATTTATTTGAAAAAAAATTAAGCACGGGGTAATGTGGACTTGTACAAGTTTCAAGCCCAAAGGGCTTTTACTTGAGAGGGTGTGTTAGAAAATACTATAAATCATATCCTAGTACCTCACTTAAAAGTTTAAGCTATTAAGTTAAGATGGTTCCTTTGACATTATGATACCTTTTATAATTCACTTCATAATTACTCTTAATCATGTAATGGTTTATTACTTTTTTTAAAAATATATTTAATGCTTGTAATATAATAATCTACTAAATTACAATCTTTCATTTATTATAATTTTCAAAATAACTCAACAAAACATAAAAATATAATGGATCATTACATTATATATATATATATATATATATAGTGAGAGAGAGAGAGAGATGATTTCATTCATGATGACCCTACATTTTTGGAGTTGTTCTTAATTTGTTGTCACTCCAAAAATATATGGACCCTATATTTTTGGAGGTTTTCTTAATTTGTTGATTGTCTTGGCCTTTTTTTTTTTTTTTAATAATGAACCATCTCAACTCTAAAATTTAAACTATTAGATGATATTTGAAGATATAATTTATATTATTTTTTAACACATCTACTTAAGTGAAAACCCTTTGAACTTGAAATTTGTACAGACTCATACTACCTTGTATTTATTTTTTAAAAAAATAAATGAGAATATTGAGATTCGAACTCGTAACCATTTGATCATCAAAGATCTGATAATATGCCAAAGAACTATCTCAAACCAAAAGTTTAAGTTGTTAGATGAGATTTAAAAACATAATTTATATTATTCTCTAATATCTTTCACTAGCTTCCAAACGTGAGTAATAATCTGGCTGAAGCCATAAAACAAGGAGCAATTTTCAAATTTCCCAGTTTAAAACTTTTTTAAAAGCTTTCAAAATTTCAATGATTGAACTTTTTTATGTTTTAAATTATTACTAAATTTGAAATTTTATAATGTACTGTAAAAAGGTGAGGAAATTTCTTTCATATCGACCACTTGTAATACACACACACAAGCAGACTAGCTATCTATATGAAGTGGTTCATAAAACTCATAAAAATTTTAAGTGAATTTAGACTTTAACCGGAAGAAATTAAAGTTTGGGGGGTCGAATTGCAATTGTTAAGAGCTAATTTGGTTAGATTAGAGGCTTACTTGCATAAATATTGAAGTTTGATGGGCAATAAAACAAAGGACCAAACTGGAAAAAGATACGTAAATATAGAGGTTGGAATTGATTGAATCAGGAGCTAAATTGAAGAAATTGGAGTTTGATGATCAATCTTCTTAATTGGGCAACGATCTTCCACGGTGTTATTAAGCTGAAATGAATTCTAGCCAGTATTCTTTCAGTAACGTATAACCTTCTGGTAGATTAAGGATGATCTTTCCTCTTATCTTTCCATACTCATGTCAGTACATATCAAGATGCACATATATTCTAATGGATGTTTTATTTCATAATGGATATATCTGGATACATGGTGTTTTTCTTACAAGGATTGTGAGGATCTATGATCTATTGTGGGTGTGATCGATGATCCTTTTAGACTGGGAGTAATCCTATATATACTAAAGGATTACATGGTTGGAGAGAAATTTCAATTCTCTTTACATTTTGAAAGTGGCGCTTTATTTGAAATCTGGCGCAAAAATGTAAGTCCATCGTCGCCGTCGCTTTCTTCTGTGAGCTGGTGGCCACTGGCTTGGATCGTGGTTTACGACAGTAGTGGCAGTCCTCGCCATGCATTAAAGCTTCGCAAAGCATTAATGCTGTCCTTTACCTGAAGGGATCTTGTTTAGGAAAATTATCCTTCTCTAATTTCTGTAGGTAAGGCACAGCCGTGTCTGATCCTTTTCGACCGCTGGAGACCACAAAGTAAGGAATCTTGTGGTGGCGTGGATCCATGTCTCTCTGGCTGCTGCCATTCTCTGTAGAGTTGATATTAGGAACTTCATTCCTAACTATCATGGGGAATGGTTTCCTAGTGCTTGTATCTGTAGTCTCAGCTTTGGATGAACAAAAACCAATCTGCACAAGATGCAGAGCTGGATTATGGATTAAACTTGTTGCCTCCTCAAACTTGGCTAGAGCTAAATATCTTGACGAAGAGGAGTGTGTCTTTCTTGACTACTGGGGAGTTTTGTCTGTACTCCATTACACATTTTCTGATAACTGGCAGCTCATTTAACTCCTCTGCTCCTGGAGACAAATAGATTACGTTGGCTGCTCCCGTGTCGACAATTCTTTTGATAAACGTTGGATCTACTCCCTGCATAAAATTCAATCGGAGATAAATCCCTGAATGATCTGGAATAATGAAAAGGGATCTTATTCATGTTTCAGACACTATACATTGGGCCACAACTGCCTTCAAAGTTGCAAGCCTACTGATAACCCTTCGATTATATACTGAAGCCAAAATAGAGAAATTGTCAACAAATGTTTGGTCTTTTTCTATAAATTTCTTGTTAAAAAGATCCAAAGGAAGAACCGTAGTTCTAATCATTAATCAGTACCCTGATTCCAAGAGATTTGGTAGAGATTTTGCTGCAAGTCAAAGACAGGGTAATCGCAACTTCGCACCTTGTGTGGTTGCTGTTTTCCTGGAAATTTTGTCTATCTTTTGGTTGGTGGTACCTGGAAATCAACTGAATTAAATTATTAATGAACTCACATAATGGCTATCTACCTATTCTACGCTTTTCATAAAGGATCAAAAGGAAATTTATTGATTGTTGGCATGAGTTTTTTTATTATTATTATTTGTCACATGAATTTTGCAAATCATTTTTTTTATGGAACTTTATATCTTTTGAGTGCGCTTCGGATAAATCTCTAACTAATTTTGAGTAAATTGCAATAGACTCCAAAAACTTTTTGCTCTTATTCTGATTACAATATTCTAATATGGATAACATCAGCACGGAAGCAAAGCAAAACAACTCATGTATCATGGTGCTATACACGGACAAGGATTAAAACATTATGTGTGCAAGCAGCGCAGCAGTGGCAGTCACAAATCAGAAGCATCAATATGGTGGAGGCGGCGGTGCCCGAGGAGGAGGAGGGCTGAAATGAAGAGGAGGATTGACCCTGGGAGGTGGTGGCGATGGTATTCTCCTTCTCAATGCCCTCACCTTGTAGTTAGGAAAATCATTTGAAGAAATTGCATCAGAAGAAGACCATTCAAGAGCATTGCAGATGTAGCTACTATGAGATGATAATAGCAGAAAATGGATCAAAAAGAAACAAAGTAAAGATGAAATGGCACCCATCTTTGGTTGTTGTGGGAACACTAGTAAGATGTGCCCATTTATATTAGTAACCGGTTTCTGAAGACTTTCCATACAGGACACAAAGTGAACTTGTCCGAATAAATTAGTGTGTATTTGTTTGGTTTTATTCGAAAAGTCTACATGCATGCAATTTGATTGTAAACTGTGCAAGAGTTTTGTTTAGCATTTTCCAGCCTGTCTTTTTTATTTTTTTTTATTTCAATAAAACGCGTTTTAGGTCCTCCTACTACAATTTGATACATCATCGACGGACTTCTATTATTTATCAAGGGGTCTACACATTGCCTAACTCTCTTTTTCTTACATACTTTACTTTCCAGCACACACACCACTTGCATCCAAGACAAATCTAGCACCTAGAATTTATAGGCTTCTTAGGTCAGCCGAAAAAGTATAGATTTTTCCTAGAAAACCTTTTATTTTGGATAAGTATGGGCTGAATTTTCCTATAAATCTGGATTGATCTTCAACAAACACACACACATATATATATATATATATATGAAATATATTATCGTATTGCAAACATCTATGCGAGAATAAGTATATCTTCTAGCCCCTCTAATCTATAATTCTAGGTTCGTCTCTATTGCCTGATATATGACTTCAAAGCCTAAACCGGTGGCTGAGCCTAAACCGGACTCGGTTTTCTACTAGAAAGAAAACTAACAAACTACTGCTTTTCGAATATAGCAAAGCAGCATTTTCTTTGTCATCCATGCCATCATCAACCTGTCATGACATAAATAAAATAATCTTTATTCAGTGTTGTCCAATTCCAATTGCTTGAAAATAACATTTCGTATCAATAAAATAAAAATCATGTGTTAATCAAGACATGTAAAATCTCAAGTAGGTAAAGAAATAGAACAACATTGCAATTGCTATTGTGAAACATCTTTTTTTTTAATCTTTGTATAATAATATTTCAAAAAAAAGGTAAAGAAAAAAATGAAAAATTACAAAAACAAATTACAAAAGATTATTGAAGATAAAAACAAAAAGAATGATATAAATAAATCAAGTGTATCTAGAGTGATAATGTAAACCTCAAGTTGAAATTAATTAGAGATAAAAAAAAAATTCAATCTTTATGTAGTAAGTTCAGAATAAGTAAATAAATTAGGAAGTCAATCTAACTATTACAGTGATAATGTAAACCCCAAGAGGTCAAATTGTTCATAACATGATAGTTTGATAGAAATAAAGTATGGTGTATTAATAGGATTAGCTTTGGCTAATGGCATCTGTGATAGGAATGTCAGGAAATGAATTACAAGATTAGTTTCGGCTAATGGCATCCGTGATAGAATTGCTGGAAAATAAATTATAAAAGTAGCTTTTGCTAATGACGTACATATTGAGACACCTGAGAATGATCAATAAGGCTTGATTCATAAAGGGTATCCATATTTGGATGACCTGGAAATTTTGACGAGTATGATTGTCTAAAAATATCCAGGTTGGACTTTGCAAAGTTAAAGATCTAATAAAACCAATTAAATTAAGAGTAATAAATTAAGAACAAATAAATGATGTTTAATTGGTCTTCATATGTTTTCCAAGAAATTTATAAGTTGGTTATTAGAATCCTTAGGACACTAATAGAAAACTTATGTTTTATTTGTATTCTTTACATGATTTTTTATAATTTTTTTGTGAATATAATTGTATGTTTATTAAGTTGTTTTTGTAACAGGTCCATCTAATACCTAGAAAGTTCTTTAAATTTTAAGATTCTGTTTTGCTAAGCTAGATCATGCAATATGTTTTTTGATGTAAACTTTGATGTAAAACATATAGTATGTTAGTTATGTAAACTCTAATATTATTTGAACTAGAACTCTTTAGTTATCCTTTTTGAAACTTTAAAAAATACTTATGTTTAAATTCTCTCATTAGCGATGCTCAACACTTTCTCTCTCTCAAACTTACCTCTAACAACTTTATGTTCTAGCATTGTAAGATGAATTCCTTCTTATTAGGGTAAGGAGATTTCAGCTTCATCCCAAGCACCATGCCTAGCCCTCCTGATTTCAGTTTATACATATCTAATGCATTGTAATATGAGTTAAGAAAATATTATCACTCCTTTCTCTTCAAGGAGTGGACCAGCTTCTTTCTCTAAAATATACAGTCTTCTCACGAGTCATGAGTTTCTTAACAATGACTCGACCAAACGGGCATTTCTTCCTACACCATCGCTGCTAGAGGTGCAGCCTAGAGTCGACATAAAACCAACAGCAACATCTATCCTCCATCGAAAGGACCTCTTCTTTCAACTACCGTGGGCGTGGCAGGGGTGGTCGAAGTCATGGAAGAGGAAACTGTTGCTATCAAAAGACAACAGCACAGCCAAAGTTATATATACTCGTGATAATAAAGGTGCAGATAGTCCCACTGATAATCAAATTCGCTGTCAATTCTGTAATTTCTATAATCACACAACAGCTAGTGCACATAATGTTAGTAGGAGCTTGTATAATCCAGTAATTTGATCATATCAAGATGCTGCAACCTCACACCATATTACTCTGAATATCACTAACCTAAACCCATTCGGATCCATATAAGGGACATGGCAGCCTTAATTTCTTGTTAGAAATGATAAGATAATTAAAATTGAATTAAAAGTTGAAGCTTAAGTACACGTATTTGAAAGGAATACTTTCATTCTTTCACGATAAGAGTTATTCTTAGACTAGCTTGCATGTTAGATAACGCTCGGGAGGACTTCTAATGTTGTGGGATAACTCAAAATTCAATATTAATTCAGAAGAGTTTGGTGTGGGTTGGATTGCTTTATATGGGTTAAATGTGATTTCTGGTTTTGAATATGCTGTTGGTGGTCTCTCTGGAGAATAATTAGTAGGCTTAACCTATTAGTTAGCTAAACCTATTAGTTAGCTAATCCTTTCTATGTATATGTTTAGGGCAATATACAATAGTAATGGTAAAGGTTACAATAGTAATGGGGCCGGAGGGTTTTCAGAGGCTTGGTCCGGATAAGGCGGCAATGTCGGAAAGGGGGTGGCTATGGAGGAGCTTAAAGCAGCAGTGTGGGATTGTGATGGCTCTAAATTACGGGGGCCAGATGGTTTCAATTTTAAGTTTTATAAGAAGGTAAGGGAGTTGATTTGTCAGGAATTGTTAGAGTAAGTTACGGAGTTTTTTAGAACGGGAAGATTGCCAAAAGGAGTTAACCATGCGTATATGGTTTTGATTCCAAAATTAAAGTATATATAAGATATATATAGTGCCAGAGATCCTCTCAAATAGACTCAAGCTAGTTATCCAGGAATTGATCAGTGACAATCAAACAACATTTATTGCAGGTCGTCAGATTATGGATGGCTTCTTGATTGCTAATGAGATAGTGCATGATTTACAAACTAATGGCAAGACAGGTATGATCTTCAAAGTAGACTTCCATAACGCATTTGACACTGTGTTATGGGATTATCTGGATGAAGTGATGGGTTATATGGACTTCGGGGAAAAATGGAGAAGATTGATTCATGAATGTCTCTCTACAACAAAGTTATCAATTCTAGTAAAAGTTTCTCCACCAGTAGAATTCCAAATTAGCAAAGGGATCCGCTAGGGTGATCAATTATCTCTCTTTTCAACATATCTACAGAGGGATTGCCAGTCTTATTTGAAAGAGCATCGATCTGTAGTCTATTCAGGGGTATCCGATTAAAGAATATGGATTTCTTCAGTCATATGCGGTATGCAGATGATACTTTAGTGTTCATGTCAGCTAATCTTCAATCATTGCTTAGGTGAAGAGAATTCTTCGCTGGTTTGAGTTATGTTCAGGATTAAAAATCAACTTCAATAAGAGCTCTGAGGTGGGAATTAATGTTGATGATACTTTCTGTGCGGGTTTTGCCATTGCAACTTTCATGAATCATTACCTTTTTATTATCGTGGTATGTCCTTAGGAGCTAATCCCAGGCAAATCTCTACTTGGAAGGTTGTCATTAACAAATTCACGATAGCTTTTCCTCATGGATGCTTAGTATGGCAGGAAGAATATGCTATATTAAGAGTGTTCTAAACTCATTGCCCATATACTTTTTGTCAATATTCTTAATGCTTAAAGGGGTATGCAGGCTTCTGGCATCCATTCAAATGAGATTCCTCTGGGAAGGGGTTGCTAAACAAAGAAAGATTTGTAAGGTCTAATAGTGCAAAGTTATCAGAGAAAAGACTTGTGGAGGTTTAAGTATCGGGTCCTTGCTCGAAAAGCATAAAGCTATGTTACTCAAATGGCTTTGGTGACTAAGCACAAAATGTTAAGGAAAATGGAGAGATTTAATCTGCAAAAAGCACCTCCCAAGTTTCGAGAATGGCTTCCGTATTTCAACAAGAAAATATCATGTATTTGAGAGGGAATAATGAAAACAATAAATCCATCAAGAATTTATGCGTAAGCTTTAAGAAATAGCACTAGATTTATAGTCGGGAATGACGAGTCTGTTAACTTTTGGATTGATATGTAGTTGGGAGATTCATCGTTGAAAAATAGATATATCAGAAGGTATAGAATGTCTATTGGTAAGCTAGTGACAATTTTGAACATGGGTTCATGGTATAATGGATTCTGGACTTGGCAGTTGGGTTGGACAATAGAGTTAAAGGCTCTTGATCTTGATCAAGTTTTTGCCCTACAGGGCCTCATAAACGGGACTCAGTTGTTTCAATGGAAACCAGATATGCTAAAATCTAGAACATTGAAAGAGATGGGAAATTTAATGGATTAGATTATAATCTTGCAGTACACGAATTGATGGATTGGATTATAATGGAACTTGCTCTTTTACATCAAACATCTGGGATTCTGCAGCTCCTCCAAAGATTCAAACATTTTTATGGTCAGCTGTGCAAAATAAATTGTATACAATATCTTTTTATTATTATTATTAGACGGGTACTTCGAGTTGATCAATCATGTTGTTCTTTTTGTGCGGATGATCTAGAGATTTCAGACCATTTGTTACTTCAACGCCAGTTTTCTTAGAAACTTTTTTCAAAATTCATCTCGTAGTGGGGGTATCTCTTGGTGCATCCCAAAACTTTTGATGAGCTACTATTCGAATGGCATGCGATGGCTAAGGACAAATTTCAAAGGAAAGTGTGGAATCTTCTCTCTTTAGTGTTGCTTGGAGTATTTGGTTAACCAAGAATATCTATTTTTCAAGGTGACAAGGGGTGATACACTCACACTCCTCTTACATTATGCTTTTTAAGATGTTTTGAGCTTATGTGATCTCATTAGAGGTTATTTTATGAGTTTAGCATATCTAAAAGACTTTGTAAATTAATTGATAAAAGATAAGAAAGTTTGTATTTTATGTTTCGAACCTTACTTCTTGTAACAAATTTTTCACAAAGTTAAAGTTCCAGAATGTGAATGCGAGTTGAATCTAAGTTGAATTACACATATCAAAATTTCTAGAAAGATATTATAGATAGAAATTCAAATTTGTTTGAACTTCTAAATAGACCTATAAAAATCTGACTGGAATTCTACTTGCAACAGGATTCTTTGTTTTCACACTTAACATTTAAACGTGCATATCTTGAGTTTCAGAAATTGAAATCAAGCAATTCAAAAGATCCAAATTCATCTACATATTTAGGGCTATTGCCTTAATGAAAGAATCTAGGTCAGATATAATTGTTTTCAAGACAAAGATCCTAACGCAAGATGAAGGACAAGTTTTATCTCTTGATCTAACAGGAAACTAATTGTTTGAGAGTCTTATCTTAAAAAGAAATTTGATAGGCTCAGAAGAATTTTCTCTAGATCTTGTAACCTTCTAATCTTTAGCCTTAATAGCTTATCATGAAGGTTTCTTATTAGGATACAAAGAGGAGAAGAGAAAAACAACCAAGACATTCTCTGTCCACTGGAATTTTTAAAATATCATCTTTGCTACTGGAATTTTCAGTGACCATGAGCAACTAATTCTCAATTTCAATTCAAAGTGTATAGGCTCCATCTCCATTAGCTGTTTTGAGAAGTATCATTGTCATTATAATCCATTCATATCCAGGTACTTATTTAACATTATTTCAGACTTATGCTACTGATTTTTTCTCATGCTAATTGAGTTGTTTTGAGATGGCATATATGTTTTCTAATTTCTTTTAATTTGTAATTGTTGTTACAAACGAGAATAAAAAGCAAAATAATTAACTTGATTGCTACAACTTTCATTTTAATTTGTTAGTATGGTTCCAATGACCGACCACAAGGAAATTGAACCAAACTAGAAAGTATATTTTACTCTAACATTGCACTAATTGGTGGTCGAGTTTAAAAATTTTGACTCAAATTTTATCTACTCAAGTAATGACCTCACAAGAAGTTCAAATGATATCCAAAGGTGGACGAATACCAATTGTCGATGGATTAGAGTCATACAGATTGACAATGTTTGGAATTTTAGTGGCTAGCCATTTAATAACTACTTAAAAATTTTATGTTTTATTTTCAACTTTTAATTTGTTTTTACCGATCTCTAGGTTTTGTAACAAATAACTTCTTGCCCTTATGCTTTGGTCATCCTCTAAATAATTATTTTAATATATTCATTGGTTATCATAAAATAAGATAAATATTAAAGATATAGTCAAAAAAAAATAATGTTATCTTTTAACCAAGTATTTTATTTTAATATTAATGAAATTTGTCCAAAGATATCGATCTTTTCCTTTGAAGAATTAGAAGATAACATATGGCAAATCCAAGGGTACCATACAAAAACAAAACTAAGATCCAATTAAATAATTTATTGAATTTTGAAGAAATTTTATTATTTTTATAAACAAAAACAGAAATAAAAGCTAAGGATTCAATTTAATTTAATTTTTTATGGAAAAGAAAAATTTTATTAATCAATTGATTTAGCCAATAAAAGCATGGCTAAACAGGAGAAGAAAACTATCCAAAGAATAGCTAAAAAATTTACAAAATAAAAATAAACCAAACAAGCATAATAGATTTCTCTATTGTTTTTATTTTAGTCTTCAATCTTCTAATTTTCTATTTTTCAACTAATTTGATGCTCAATTTTAATTTTTTTTTCAATTAGACCCTTAATTAATTTTCTAAATTGACTATTTGTTTCAAACTCATCCTTAAACTTTCAATTCCTTTCAATCTTAGCCAAATTAAACCAATTTAAATCATTTCTTCTTCAAATCAACCATCAATTATGACCTGAAATTTCTTAAACTCAATTTTTACCCTCATACTCAATTATTGGTCTCATTTCAACCATTAATTTTTTTTTAATTTTTTTCCTTTTAGATTTTTTTGTATTTTTTTTATTATCTGTTTTGTATTTCTTATGATTATTTTAAGCCAAAAATTAAAAAACAAGTTGACTACATTTGCTGAAAAGACACGTTTTTTTTATTTCATGTATTGATTTGAAATAAAAATGAAGGGTAAAAAATTAAGTTCTGACACTTGGAGTGCTCCAATGATGGGCTTTTCCCCTCTCTTTTTTTTATTATCTCTAAGTTCTGTATTTTATTTTTACTATTTATAACCTTATAAGTATTTGGTTTTTGGTTTTTATCAGTACTTATTTTAATATTTATCTTGTTTTTATAAGTATTTATTTTGCTTTATTTGCACAGTTTCTCACAACTTTTGAGCATGGGTTGACAAGTGAATTTATATAGGCCTAGAATCAAGTTTAATTTTAATTCCTTTAATTTTGATTATGGATTTTTTCTATATATATGGGCTCCCTAATTCACAATTTTAATTCCTTTAACTTTGATCTCAATTTCTCAATCACCATCTCAGATTGGTTAGAAAAAATCCAACAACTAATTCACAATATCAACATAGAAGAGTGAACACACCGAAAAGACGAAATAATAAAATCTCATAGAAGAGTGAACACACCAAAAAGTCCAACAACTAATTAACATCTTTACATTTATAACTATACATCCTTTTCATAATCGCTTAAAAGACAAGATGTGTTTAGATGCAGAGTTAAGTTCATGATGACTTTACTAGCGATTGGAGAGTTAAATTCATGTTTTTGTTGTTTATGAGAATTTAAACATGATGACTTTACTAGCGATTGGAGAATTTAAATTTTGAGATGCAGATATTGTTGGTGTAGTTTATAAATAAATAAATAATGTTTATATCACATAAAATAAACACATGTTTTTAAGTATCTATAAATATAAATTTTTATTATGTAGTAAATTAAGTAAAAATCAAGGTGGAAAGATGCTTATAGTAAACTTTCTTATACTATTACTTAGTATTTATAATATTTTCAAGTCTAATAAAATTTGTTATTAAATTATTTTATTTTTATTTTTAAAAGGATTTAGATATATTCTAAAACTGCTACGGGATCGGTGGTCCCGGTGACTGTGACAATGACTAATTAAAGAACAAAAAAAAAAGCCAGTTGTATACATGATACATCCCGACCTCATTAACTAGGTGACTTCTTAGAAAGGGGATTAAATTCATGGGATGGTACGTGGAAATGGAACTACGTAGCTCGGGAAAAGTAACTACAGAGGTGATGGACATTAAAGTTGAAAATGATGATCGTTATCGGCAGCCTAATTTGAATTTTTGCTAGTCTATATTTTTGAAATCTCACATAGACTATCATTTCAAAGTAAATATATTATTCGAACCGATTGCCAGGACAGGAAATCTCAAACCATTGGTACCTATGGAATACAAACCCTATTTTTGTCTCGACTACTGTTTAAGTAGCCATATTTTTAATAAAATCAAAGATTATTGACTAAACAAACCTTATTGTAGTGCTGCCCTAATTTGGTAATGAAGATCTACTTGTAAGACAGACAACAAAAAAACATTTTATGTTTGGCAATGAAATTTCACAATCAATAGGGAGCTATAGAAGAGATATTACAATATGCTCTATTGCGAGCTCAGAATCATGCTATAGCCATGAGCACTGCACAAGTGCTCGAAATTAGACATTGTAAAAGGGATAACAAAGTTTCGCCTTATTGAAGCACACAAACCTACAAACTAAGAAGACAAAACAAAGGCCAAGGAAAACTTGAACAGGAATCATGCGGCAGTAGTACTGGCATACAATGGTGACGGTGCTGGTGTGGCTGTCATGGCAAAAAAAACATACTCAACGGAAGAGTTCTTTTTGAGGAAGGAGAGCCAAGTATACTGCGATGAAGGTGGAGGAAACTTTGATGTTATTAACTACGTTGTGGTGGTGGAGGGTAACGAGGGCTATTATAGGTGTGTGGTGGTGGTAATATTTTTGGTGGTGGAGGAAGACTAGGATGACGGCCATCATTGACTTTTGGTGGTGGGGGTCTTGGAGGAGGAGGAGGAGGAGATTTTGGAATAGGCTTAAATGGTGGTTTTGGCCTTGGATGAATAATAGGATTGTTTTTTGGTGGTGGTGGTCGTAATATCGGTCGACGTTGTAACGAGACATTAACCATGCAACTGGTTTGTGATAGTATCATCCCATGAAAAATGATGAATGCCAACAAGTAGGAATAGATTTCCATTGCTATTGTGGCTGCCTGACTGTGTCGAAACTCAAGATATGATAGTGCTTGTTATAGGAAGATGATCAGAGGCATGGAGTTGTTGGTATGAAGCCTACTGTACTATGAAGCCTCAAGTTCTCACGCGTTAGAACATTCAAAAGTTGAGACTTCGAAGACTTTCGTTGAGATTTTTTTGGCAGAAGAACCTAAAAAGAAAAATCGTTTTTCCCTTCCAAAGAATTCTAATTTCCCTCTTCTTTTTCGTGATAAATGACAAGGTGTAATCATAAGAGTGATGCCGGGTAAATCGAGGCAACTATAGGAATTAGGACGTTTATGGGAAATTAATTAGTTTACCAAATGGATATTTCAAATAAGGTCATATAATAGATCAGAAATAGTTAGCACTAGCCTAATGTCCTCTCACTCCACTGCAGTTCGGGTAAATATTTTTTGACAAATAAAACAAATGCAAGCGTTGGCAAAGCTTTTTACACCATGAAAACAAATTATAATTATGACTAGAAAAGATATTGTATATGTTTAATAAAATAATTTGAGAATTATATACATCAAGAAATTAATGATAAGACAAATTTAATGCTAACCAAAATCTGAGCCAGTAAATTGAGATTATGATGATGCGCATTAAGACATATTTTCTTATTAACATCTTTTTAAAAAAAAAATTATGGTTAGTACAAGATTAGTAAAAGCATGGCTTAGCTTTTAGAAAAATTTTAACATGATAATTTTTTTAAAAAAAATTATTAAGATACCATCAAATCGGATTGACCTTGGTTATCTCACGACCTGATAATAGATTCCATTAAATTTAATAATTTTGTTTTTTTATCTCTTAATTTTTTTTCTATTATCAAACTTTCTTTCTCAATTTTGCCTTTGCATACCGTGTAATTAAAAATTGTACTTATTGTTTTCATTTTTTTATTATTAACGTGGGTGTTCGGGCCAACTTGCGTGCACCTTGACTAATCTCACGGGCCCTGAAGTTAACGACCATGTAAGCCTCCAGTGGTCATTATATAAACAACAACAGGGCTAGAACCTGAGACTACAGAGGGAGCAAACCTTTTAGTCCCAAACTCTTACCACTGGGCCACCTCCTAGATAGTTAATTTAATTTTCATTTTCTTTCCATCATTATCGCAGTTGCTGTAATTCAATTTTAGCTTTATTTTTGAAATATTTTTAAAAAATAGAAAATAAATTTTGCTGTAAATCAAAATTCCCAAAAAATATATTTTCAAAGCGGCCAATTACATGTTATTTTATAATTTTCAACCCTTTTACTTATTTTTGTGTTTATAAGATTTTGTTTAAAAAGTTAAATGTGAGCTTGCGAAGCCACCAACGACTTGAGACTTTTGAGGATAGAGTGGCGTGGCTAAAGACAGAAAAGTATAGAGGGATGGAGAGAAAGCAAAGCAGTATATGAAAGCAAGCAGGGAAAGAAATAAGATGGCGACAAAGAAATAATGGCGAGTGGGAAAATCCTCCTGTGTGTTTGAGAGTAAGCAAAGAAAAAATTATAAGCGAAAAGAGACAGAAATTGCCTTCCCTTGATGCACCTTCTTTGGTAAACATAATTTAATTAATTGGCTTCAAGACTTAAGAGCTTGAATATATCATATACTTACGGTATTGTTTTGGAGCTTTTAATTAATTATTTTATAGATCATAAGATATGCTGCTTTGGGGCAACAACCATCAAATTAGTCTCCAAACTATGACCTATTTCTCAGATCAGTTTTCAAAGAATTTTTTGCCTATCTGGAGGATTGATTTCTATAGCATTCGGAAATTCTCAGTTGAGTTTTTAAAGTGTACTTGCCTTCAAAATTCATCATATGAAATGTAGTTTTTAAAAAATCAGCTGCAAAGTAAAAAGGGATCAAATTATCGGTTGGTCAGTGTAAATTTTTAAAAAATAAATGGCTTGTTATTATATTATTAAATAAAAAATAATTTAGAAAAACAACTTTTTAAAACCAATAATCTGATTTACAAATTTTACGAGTTAAACTTTAAAGTTCAGGTAAATCCAATACATAAATATCTTAATATTAAAAAAAAATCATTTTAAGTTTACTTTTAAAATCAAATCATGTTTTTATTAATCATTCCGCCTAATCAATTAGTGTAGTGTAAATAACTATTAAAAATAAATAAATGTAAAGCTCCATCACTAGTGTAGTGTCTGCTTTATGTAAAATATTTTACATGACTGTTTTTCGGACACCTCACAAACTAAGTTAGCATACAGCCACACAAGAGATGGCAAAGTGGCCTCCAAACTCAATACTTACAAGCTGCATTGAGGCTCACTTCAATCCCACAATTTCGTATAGAACTCTTTCGGAGCAGAATCATGATTGTTTCAGCCCTCTTACAGCTGCTGCAAAAATCTAGAAAGCCAAGGGATCACACTGGTCATGAACCGGCAGTTTGTATAGTAATTATAGGGATCAACTAAATCACAAAAAAAAGATCAGAATCATGTCATACGGATATGAAATGAGAGATGAGGTCCATGAGCATGTGCATCCAGTGCCTTACGCTTGTAGCATTAGCTCACAACCAAACATAGGATCTTGGTCAAAATTAATTTGTATTTGGATCAAAGACATCCGAAAATGGAATCCGACTTGAAAATGCCAAGATTTTCCTAGTATATTATATTGTATATTGCAACACGAGCACGAGCTATTCACATGCATATTCCTCTCATACATGGTTAAATCTGGAAACGTTCTTTTCTAAAGGAGCCAAAAACAGAAAAAACTAAAAACAACAAAAACAAATCACTGGTTATATGTCAAGAAAAAACCTTAGCAGAAGCTCCAGGAATCTGTTTCAGATCTTCACGAGTTTGGCCGCGGCTACTGCTTTCCTCACACTTAATGGGATTGAGTTGCTCTGTTTTACTTGGAATTGAGGCCTCCTCACCAGAACCTCCAACTGAGCAGCTCTCTAGCATTTTATCTTCTTCCAATGATTTGCTGTCTGGTCGACCGCTGCTTGTGGAGTTGGAATAGCTATTTGTTGTGGTATTAGATACAAGGTTTTGATCTTTCTTGTTGAACTGTGTAGCTGCTGCTCGTGCACCAGCAATGGCTGCACTGAGACCTTCAGATTTCTCCACAACAGATGCTTTATTGTCAGAGAATCCCACAGAAATAGAACCCGGTTTCAAGGAAAATGGATCTTGAGGATTTGGGAGAGGGAATTTTACTGGCATTGGACCTTTAACAGGGACGAGACCTCTAATTGCAGCCTCATGGATCTGTGAGACACGAATATGTTAATCCCAAGCACATAAAAAGCAGAGGTCAAGACATTTAACTCTGATGTACTGCATATACCTTCCTTTCCAAGTTATAAACACCTTGATACCCTCGCATCTCAAAAGGAACCAGTAATTTCTGCATCCGTTGAGGTAAAATGATCAGCAAGCTAAGCACATTTTCAAATAATATATATTCACGGATTGCATACCTGTGGCTGCTCACAAAGCCAGCAAAAATCTGTGTGTCCTTCTAGCCTCACCTGTAGCAAAGAAACTCATCTAGATTAGTCACCAGATACACAAAAATATCAGATGACATATGTTAACGGACAAAAGGTAAGAAACAGTTGCCCACCCCTTCAGGTACTGCCTCCCAGCTTGCTAGCTCTTCACATTTCACACAGCCAACCACTTCAACACACCCTGTATAATATATAAAGATATAGTATTTTGTTAGAATTTTGTATTCACAAGACAAAACAGGAAGCAGTGTTCTAACAATGCTCACTGGTTTTCACAACGCAAAATCTAAAACTACAGAAAACAAGTTGAGGCTTCCTACTTCAGCTCAGGATAAACATTACGGTCATGTTTGTTCGTGGAGAATTTTACAGCTTTGGAAAAACAATTCTACAGAGCACTCAAAAACAGCTAAAAGTTGTTTTCCAAATTCTCCACAATATAAAACTAGGGCACTGCTTGTTCCCCTCTCATTCTATCTCTTTGTCATTCATTACTTTCAGGATAACCCAAATGAAGCTCTTATTTTCTATTTTAGAAATATATTAGTTAGAAAACTCATTCTCTTTAATATTTTACAGGGAAATGGCTTTAGAATGAAATGAAAAAATTGAAAGAAAAAAAAAAAACACATTTGACATTAAGCACTTCAATCTGAAGCAGAGAGATAATTGATGTGCAAAGAGAACAGCTGATGACTTCAGTAATAACTGGCCTAGGTGGTAATTTGTATGGATTTTCTGTTTAAATGATATGACAATTAGCTACCCTATGTGCAGGAGGTTGCTATTGTTGATCATTCACAAGAAGTCGAGGAGCATTTCCAATAGTTATGGGCGCATAAGAGGTCATGCACAAACATTCATATTAAACCCAGATCATGTTCTACTCTGGCCTGCCCATCCAGCAATTAAGTGGAAATTTAATTTGGTTTGATGCATTGTCAACACCCAAGGCTAGCCAGCAGCTTTAGCCATGTGTGAGAAAACCCATGCTAGAAACCAATAACCATGTTTGTGAAATGGTCACACAGATTCCTCACTCCATTCATGAGATGGGACCAAAAATTTATGCCTACAGCATGATCTTAAGCCACAGTTGACTTACTGCTCCCTTTCATAGTAAAAAAAAAAAATATATATATATATATATATATATATATATATATAGAGAGAGAGAGAGAGAGAGAGAACCCACAATTCTGAAAACAAGAAATGACACAAAGTGGTACCAGCAAATCCAAAACAAATCATTTCATGAATCTACAGAATTCGTTGAGAGGAAAAGAAAGTGTTGAATTTGTTGTTAAGACTTGAGAAAAACATAGAAACGCATGATATCAAAAGTACTCAAGCAGATACCTAAGAGTCTTGAAACAGGAAAATGTTCTGGAAACTTTAAGTCAGTAATGCCATTCACTGCATAAATTTCTCTATAGAAGTCTTCCATCGCTTTGATTGTATCTTCCTCCGGAACTTTACTTGCAGCATGAATCCAAAGGCGGCCTTCAAAATAGAAGATTCTTTACACTTAATAACAACTTCAACAAGAGGAGAAAAAAAGAGTAATGGAGTGTCCCCTGGACTTCCCACCAAAACATGCGTCATATAATTGTGGTCAAAGGGTTCCATAGTTAAGCCCCAAGACCTTTACTGGCTGTCAACTTTAAATTTGTTTATGCTTGTATTGATATAGACATTTGAATTCCAAGAAATCATTCCTTCCCAACATTGATTAAATGATCATATCTTAATATCATAGAACCAGATTATCAAGTGGTGCATTGATTGTCCTATAAACAGTACCAACTAATTCATTTCCATGACAAAATAAAAATCCAAAAGGAAAGGTTGAAGTGTGCCTTAACAGAACAACTGGTGAGGAGAATTTTCATTGAAGGTAGCTACAGCAATGAGAAGGCATCTTGTCATAGGAGATTGATTTCACTTCTCTTATCCATGACTCTTCCATAGCCCACAAAGAAAAACTTAACCAAACTTCTGAGTTATCTAATAAGACAAACACATGTATAGGTTATGTTATTCAAGCAAATCAATCCTAACATTTTTCTCAACGATGCTTCAAAACATTTAACTCATGCTAAGAACCACAACCTAATATTTCTTTTCACGATAAACTAGGATAAACTTTTCTTGTGTTGTCTTTGTATCGGCGTACTTGTACATCTTGGAGTTTCCTCTTTTGAAAGATGAAACATGATACAAGAAGATACTCCTTTTCTTTTCTTTTTCTAAATTGAGCAAACTTCCTAAGATTAAACCAAAGAGGTAACCTCTTTTTCTAAATTGAGCAAACTTCCTAAGATTAACCCAAAGAGGTAACCAACATCCAACACCATGGAGGCATTCAATTTCCCTTAACCTTTCTTTTCGACTTTGCCATTTGAATTGAAATTCAACCATTCAAGTATCCAATTTAGCAAACAAGACAAAACCACAGCCTAAATAAAAACAAAACAGTGGTTTCAAACTTCTGTTATCTCATCAATACTTAGTATCATTCAAACCCTTAAAAATCAAAAGAGCAAAAAAAGTTTCAGCTAATTAAGCACAGCCTTCTGATAAACAAAAAAAAACAAATCATTCTTTTCTTCTTCCCTGCTTTTCTCATCAACCAAACAACACCAAACTCCAAAGAAACAAGCTCTTAATATTTACTAAGCACAAAACTTGAACATGGTACCAATATCATTAATGCTTGACAGCACGTTCTGGCCCCGAGTGTTTCCGGATGTGCCTCGTGGATATTAGCAGTGTTTTCTTTTTAAGAAGAAGTCTACCATTTTTAAACTTCTCTCAAATCTTGAGAATATTCTTGTTGTTAATGCCATTTACAGTTTTCTCTGGAGCTATAGCTAGTACTTGCACTGCTTCTGGATCGGTGGTGCTGGTGACTGTGATGATGAGTAAATAAGAGTAAAAAAATTCACGACAGACAAAGCAGTTTAGGATCTTATATTAACTATTAACTAAATTGTATACATGATATTGTTACTCTTGTGTCCAATTAAAAAACGAGATCCGTCCTTCTCTTGATTTTGGTGTCGTGATTATTGACAAGGCAAAAAAACAGATGGAAGTGTTTTAGCCTTGCGTTTCAAAAGGATAAAAAAACAAAAAAGAAGATGTTGGAGTGCAAAACACCTCATGCTGTGAAAGTAATTCTTAGTATTGATTGATGGGATATCCTCAGTCATGCTACTCCCTCCTTGCGTGCCCATTCTTTTAAAACTCTTGAATTTTTATATTTTTATATACTGATATTAAAAATAAAATTTCAAAAATGAAACAAGCAACGAGGCTATCATATAAAAACAAAAACACTCAAGGCTATTATCATATAAAAAATCTCGACCTCATTAATTAGGTGACTTCTTAGAAAGGGGGATTAAATTCATGGGATTAAATTGAGAAGGCCTAAACATGCATGCCAGATGGTGTTGGAAACCTTTGTAGCTTGAAATGCAACTGGATTGGAAGATGTTGGGAGGGCACATAATTAATAGGTACATACTAGCATCAACAAATCCTTTAACTATCACTCGTCGGGTCTACAAGTCCTTTATTAAAAGCCTCATAGATAAAATACAAAGCAACAATTGTGATCAGCAGTAAATTGAGAAACAGAGAGTAGTCTCTTTTTAAGAGTTGGAACAATAAGAGCATTTTTAATGGTGAGTGGAGTACGAGGGACTTTAGAAGTACCAATAGCAGGCTTGCAGCCATTCCTGGTGCAGGAGAAGCAAAATTAATCATGGGCACATATTAACATGAAATACAGGGCGTGAGTCTTCCATTATAGCAATAGATACAGTTTATCGTAGAGTGCTAAGTGAAATTACTGTTTTAATCATTGGTACCTATGGAATAGAAACCCTATTTTAGTTTCGACTACTGTTTAAATAGCCATATTTTTAATAAAATCAAAGATTATTAAACAAACAAACCTTATTGTAGTGCTACCCTAATTTGGTATTGAAGATCTAATTGTAAGACAGACAACAAAAAAACATTTTATGTTTGGCAAAGAAATTTCACAATCAATAGGGAGCTATAGAGGACTAGAGCTCCCTATTACAATATGCTCTATTGCGAGCTCAGAATCATGCTATAGCCATGAGCACTGCACAAGTGCTCGAAATTAGACATTGTGCAAGGGATAACAAAGTTTCACCTTATTGAAACACACAAACCTACAAACTACGAAGAAAAAACAAAGGCCAAGGAAAACTTTGTTGGTGGTGGAGGAAGACTAGTATGAAGGCCATCATTGAGTACTTTCGGTGGTGGTGGTCATGGTGCTGGATGAATAATAGGTTTTTTTTTTTGTAGTGATGGTCGATGTGGTGGTGGTGGTGGCGGCCGTGGTGATGGTCGACGTGGTCGTTGTGGACGTTGTCGTGGCGGTAATGGTCGACGTCGTAGTGGTGGTAATGGTGGTAGTCTTGGTGGTGGTCGTATTCCAGGTGGTAGTTTAAATGATATGGCATTAACCATGCAACTGGTTTGTGATAGTATCATCCCATGAAAAATGATGAATGCCAACAAGTAGGAATAGATTTCCATTGCTATTGTGGCTGCCTGCCTGTGTCGAAACTCAAGATGAATGTGCCTTTTATAGGAAGATGATCAGAGAGCGTGCGAATGATTTCTACCGTACTCTGAAGCCTCAAGTTGTCAAATAAACTAAGTTTTATGATTGACTATAAAATATTTTTTAGAAATAAACACATGAAAATTTAGAAAATATTTTTGTGTAAAATATTTCAAGCAAAACAAATAAATTATTAATTTTCTTTTATTAAAATCCAAATAAATACTAAATTGGACATGTATTAAAATGGGCAAATGAAGTAAATAGATTACATATTAAATTATTAAATCAGACATAAAAAAAATTTGTATACCATCAAGAGTTTTTTTTTTTTTTTTAAGAGGAGATATTTTACCGGTATTGAGTATAATTCATTAGTTATTTTGCCAAGAAAAGATCAACCGAATTACTAGAACCAAAAAACTAGCAACCTTATCTCATGCCTCGGCTTGGCCTTCAAGCTCACGGGATAGAATCAAATTTCATCACTATTAATTTCAGTTCATAATTGGTGGGCTGATGCTTTAACTAATTTAGTGAGAGTGATTAAAATAGATTTTCTAGCTTAGACATATAAATAAGAATAGTCAACATTGTACAACGAATCAAAGCCACTGCTGTTATTGTACCAGCTCATTACAGCTGTCCAGGCACAGTGTCAGGGAGAAGGATCATGGGCAACTAATTAATTATACATAAGACTACTTAATGTATGAGATCAGAGTATAATTGGTAGTCTTTTTTTAAAAAATAAAAATGCCAAGAGGACCACATGGTATGGCAAGTGGCAAAACGTAGAAAGGGGCCATTTACCCCAAGTGAAGGCAAAACTACAGACATACTTCAACAGTCTTATCCTGTTCTCATACAATCCCGAGAATGATCACCGATCTTTTGTCGGTGGTAAGAAAATTCATCCTCTTCACGTGCTGTCCAGTGGCACTAGCATCACTCCTTGTTCAATAGGATCATGCATGTACTTAGCTTCAAAACAGTTGAGCATTGCTCTAGTAAGCTGGACAGGAACCCATTTGTTAGTCTCGATGAATAATATTTATTTAAACAACTTGTATTCTAAAAGACCAAATAAGTTTGAGAAATGCAATAATGATACGACAATGACAAATATTTTATAAAAGTTATTGTACATGTTGTGTATTTCAGAGTATGCAGAGAAAAGATAATATATATATATATATATATAGTTGAGCATTGCTCTAGTAAGCTGGACAGGAACCCATTTGTTAGTCTCGATGAATAATATTTATTTAAACAACTTGTATTCTAAAAGACCAAATAAGTTTGAGAAATGCAATAATGATACGACAATGACAAATATTTTATAAAAGTTATTGTACATGTTGTGTATTTCAGAGTATGCAGAGAAAAGATAATATATATATATAAGTGAACGAGACAGAAATAAATGAATGAGGGTTCGGACAGATAGAAAATTAATTGGAGAGAACATGAACTGAGAAAATGAAGAAAGAAGACAACTGAATAATTGATCAAAACGTGTGACTCCCTCCCTCTTTTCCTTTCAAAATATATAAAAACAAACGAGACCCAGCTTTTTCTATTAAAAAAGCATCTTAATTTAATAGCTTAGCTTTTCCTATTAAAGAAGCATTTTAACTTAATAGATTAATTTATTAGGTAAAGTTTTAAGATATAATTTATATTATTCTTTAACACATCCCCTCAAGTAAAAGTTATTTGGGCTTAAAACTTGTATAGTTTTACATTACCTTATGCTTTATTTTTTTATCAAATAAATAGGAATGGTGAAATTCAAACTCCTCATCGTTCGGTCATTAAGGCTCTGATACCATGTCAAAGAATAAACTCAACCCAATAGCTTAAACTATTAGATGAGGTCTCAAGACATAATTTATATTATTCTCTAACATTTTCATTTCTAAAAATCCTGCAATCTTTATTTAAACTTCCTGACATACCTGAGATAACCTCAGAAAACTTCTATAAAAAAACTCTTTTATGTGAGCCCTGAGTAGACATGAAGGTTGCTGCAATAAGCTTCTCCAGCACAACAGTTGTGGAATATAACTTCCACGTAACTATCAAAAAATTATCTCATTCAATATCTTAAATTATTAAAAAAGATTTAAATATATAATTTATATAATTTTCTCTAACATATTCTTTTAAGTAGAAGTTTTTTGAATTTAAAACTTATATGAATCCACACTATTTTGTACTTAATTTTTATGAAATAAAATGAGAGTGGCAAGGACCGTTTGATCAACAAGGTTCTAATATTATATCAAACAATTATATCTGTAACACCCCACCTCACTAGCAAGATATTGTCCGCTTTGGGCCTCCTAGTCCACCCAAATCCAGGGCTTCCACCCAGGTCCCCCTCACGGTTTTGTTCTTGGCAGCCACGCATGACCTCAAAACGCGTCTTACTAGTCAAGGTGAGCATGCACTTATAAGGCCCTGGCTCTGGACGCTCGCTTCCGATGTGGGATCTTACAATCCCCCTACCTTAAGACGAGTCGTCCTCGGCTCTGATACCAAATGTAACAGCCCCGTCCAACATGTTGAATATTGTCCGCTTTGGGTCTTACCGGCCTCACGGTTTTGTTCCTGGTGACACGAGCCCACTACTGAGCCTGACATCCTAAAACGTGTTCAACATGTTAGCACCAACACTACTAATAAGGCCAACAACACACCCCTCAGCCGCCGATGTAGGATCTTACAATATCAAACAACTATCTCACTCAATAATTTAAACAATTTAAACTACTAGGTAAAGCTTTAAGTATGATTTATATAATTCAATCTAACAAGATCTTCATTCCCATGAATCATGATTTTCTCCAACTCCAAAAATTATGAACTCTTTATCTAAGTTTCCTGTTATGCTTGAGATAACTTCATAAAGATTTCATAAAACAAAATCCTTCATATGAGCCTTGAATAGACCTGAAGACAGTAGTTGCTGCGATAAGCTTCACCACGACAGCAGTTGTGCAACAGTTCTTCACTCCCATGAATCACGGTTTGAATATCATGCTAAATATTGTCACCTTCAACCTGTTGATTGATATATTCTATAAAAAATGCAATGTTTTAAAGGCTCAAGGTGTCTTAAAAACAATGACTAAAATGGGTGTATCCAAACCCCAATTAATTAATGCAGAATCAGTTCAAACTTGCTCACTTAGCGCCTCTTCAATGCAATTTAAGCTAGAGGAATATTTTATAATTTTAAAAGCTTTTAAAAGATTAAAGTGATTACCAAAGTTGTGAAGATACTGGTGGAAGAAGAGCATTCCTCATTTTCTATGCAGTTTAAGCCATGCTGGATTGTGGTTAGAGTTGGTAGCAAAATGTGTTTTTGGTTGCCAGGTGAGTTTGGCATTCCTGACTTGGTGTTGTTGGGTGCTTCAACAACACCACTTCAGGAATGGCTTTTGAGAGCTGCGAGAATTGTGAGATCCACTTAGAACCACGCGCATCTAAAGCACCGTTTACTAAGATCAATGTAGTTATATGTAAACCTAGAGCAATAGCATGATGAACCAAGAAGTCTCCGAGCCCTATTGTTAAGAATAATGAATTATTATTTTCATTAATAGCATTTAGCCAGCTGGGCAACCATATGCTTCGACCTGCATTGAAGGCTGGACTATTCATTGAAGATAAAAGTACATCAAACCCATATGAAGTTTTACCATGAGCGAATTGTATCCATTGGGCAAATATAGGTTCGATCAAGATTTGTTTCTCCAGAGTACCAAAAGCAAGCATGAAATCATTATGAACATAAAGTCCTAAAGTATGGAATCCCAGAAAGAGGTTGGCCCAACTCAAATGGGATATGATAGTTGCTTTATGATCTAGCATTCTTGCCAATACATTATCCTCATTCTGTTCCGGATTGTAATCTCTAATAAAAAATATAGCTCCATGAGCAAAAGCTCCTGTCATAATGAATCCTGCGATGTATTGGTGATGAGTATATAATGCAGCTTGAGTAGTAAAGTCTTATGCTATAAACGCATAAGCAGGTAACGAGTACATGTGTTGAGCTACTAAAGAAGTAATAACCCCTAGAGAAGCTAGAGCAAGGCCTAATTGAAAATGAAGTGAATTATTGATTGTGTCATAAAGACCCTTATGTCCACGCCCCAATCGCCCCCCTGAAGGAATATGTGCTTCTAAAAGATCTTTTATATTGTGCCCAATCCCAAAGTTAGTCCTATACATGTGACCCGCTATCAGGAAAAGAAATGTAATAACTAAATGATGATGTGCCATATCGGTCAGCCATAAACTTTGTTGGTTGGGCGCCAGCTTGAATTGTTGTTGTTAGTATTGGAAGATGAGCGCTAACCTATGTTTTTGCTAGATGAATAGGTATAAGAATGGTTTGCTAGATGCGCAGAGGCAGGAAAATAGGCTTGAGTAGTGTTGTTGATATTTTGAAGAGATGCTTCAAAGTTTAGAAGTTTTTCATGAAGCTCATCAAAAGAGATTAGAGTATCTCGAGTTTGGACTGCCCTAGCCAACTCTTTGTATTCAGCACCAAGTCCCTCAAGAATTATTTCTAAGAGATCTTCAATATCAATTGGTGCACCAAGAATAGCAAGCTCATCAGCTCTGGCTTTTCAAAAGGAACTTAGAGACACCCATTGATCCTTTTGTGATTTGTTTGAATTGGTTTTTCAATTTTTTGATTCTGCCACGAGATGGCTTGGCATATGTATAAGCCAATATTGTCCATGCTTCCTTTGATGTTTGTGCTTGAGCAATGAACGACATTATTGTGGGTGAAAGGGAACCAAGGATGGCATTGAGAAGTAATTGATCGTGTCGGATCCATAGTGTGTGTCGCACCTCTAAAAAATCCAATGCGGCGTCCGATGGCGATTTTTCTTTTGTTTTTGCTTGATTTGGTTCTTTGGAGTCGCCACCTAGTATTTTGGTCACTAGAAACCCTAACTGGTCTTTCAGAGATTCTAAGGCAAGGGACTGGTTGCGTAAAGGAAAGGTATTAGCACCCCTAGTACGCCCTACCTAAGGTAAGCTGCTTGGTGTTTGGTTTGCTCTATAATCTATGGTGTTGGTGTTTTCTAGTCCCGTCAATTTTCCTAGGTTTGATTCAAATAAAATTTATTTGGATAGAAATCCAAGGAGATTCCATGTGCTTTGAAAGCTCATTTTTCCCTTAGTATTTCAAGAGTTTGTGACTCGTAAATCGCAAGAAGGAGGGACAAAAAATTTAGAAATCTAAGGAAATTCAAAGCGCTTTTAAAAGCCTCCTTTTGCCTTAGTATTTCATACTTTCACGGCTCGTAAACCGTGGAGTAAAAAATTTGAAGTTTTGAAATGTCCTCGATTATAATCAAGGCTTCTTTCAAGGATGTGTGCGGATTTATTACTCCCAATAATATTTTGGATATTCATCCTTTAAGGATTTCTTTATCCAAACATTAGCGGTGAACAATAGATGAATTCCTCCCCCCAAAATAAGATTTTTATAGTTTTTGGAATATTAGCCAATACCCTTTGGAGTTTTACAAACATGTTGTAAAATCCAGAAATGTAAGAAAATAATTTGTGTTTAAGAAATTTATGCGAAAATACATTTTCAAAACTTCCAATATTTTTTATATAAAAAGAACATTCAAAACATGTTAGAGTATTGGCCGTATGCATGAAAACAAAATATTTTTTGTAAATAAACATTTTTTTTTGTTGACGAAAACCGGGTATTTTAATACCGGATTTGTATCTTTACAGTATAAAAATACAACCCAATATCCTGCAAAATTGGTAGAAAAAGATGCGAGAAAATCACATTTTTTAAAAAATGATTTTGGAAATTTTTTTATTATTTTTATTTTATAATCACACGTATATATATATAATTCACGTCCTGCGTGAACAGTAGGACGTGAATTATATTTCACACCTATTGTTCATGCAGTGAACAGTAGGTAAGGAGGAAGAAGAAGAAAAGGAGGAGGAAGAAGAAGAAAAAGGAGGAAGGAGGAGGAAAGGAAGAGGGGCTCACTTGGCCGAAGGGGTTGTGGCTGCTGTGATGAGGTGGTTCAGCCGTTGGTTGCAGCGATGGAGTTGGAGGAGGACGGTGTCGGTTTCCTGTTGCAGAGGAAGAAAGAAGAAGAAGAAAAATCTGCAGAAATTGGGCGAAAACGCTGGTTTTTGGCTGACTTTGGATCCAAATTTCTCCTCCCTCAGATCATCAAATCTGACTCTATTTATAGGCTGTGGAAGAGGGCAAACTTGTCTACGTTGGGGAAAAATGGCAGCCCTTGATTCAGTTGGGAAGCATCTCAACCGTTGGCTCAAACTGTGCACCTCGAGCTGCCAAATTTGGCAGCTCAAGGCTGTGAACTGCCCGAGGTAGCCACTTTGAGCCACTCAACGGAGCCCTTTCTAAATTTTTCGACCCGACCGGACCATTCTCCAGGATAAAGGGGTTTCATGTGGACATGTTGGTGCAAGTTTTGTCGGATTTGGAGGTCACACGAGCCGGAAAATGTGCCTGGAAAGCAGCCACTCATACAGCTTTTTGAGGAAGAAAGTGAACAGTAACAGGCGACGTGTCGCCTGGTTTCCCTGCGCTGTTTTTTTAAATTAATCCTCCAGTTTTCAATTTCTTCAATTTGACCCCGGATCAATCCAATACAGCCCCCTTATTTACGCGCCTTTTCCAAATTGGTCCCTGGTTTTGGATTTTCTCAATTAAGTCCCTAATTGGCCATTAAACTTCAATATTTATGCAATTAAGCCCCTGATTTGACTTAATAAATTCCTAAAAATTATAATTTGGCCCCAGAACTTTAATTTCTTCTAATTAAAGCCCAAATTGACTTAAAAATAAATTTTTCTTGCAATCAAATCCTCTATAAATTCAAATAAAAATCCAATTAAGTCCATAAACATCCAAATTTGGGCTTTTCTCCTTAAAATTCAAATTTTCCTTCTCAATAGGGCTCTCATCCTTCAAGAATATACTGTCAAAAAATCCGTCTTTGCATTTTTAAATTCCTTGACCAATTTTCTGACCATTTTCTGAGCGCTTCTGCCTCCTGTTATTTTTCTAACCTCTTTTGGCTTTTTATTTTATTTTTTATGGGGACCCAAAAATGGGTTACAACAGTGTGTGTGCTCGAAAGGGATGTTATAATCCAATGAGATCATATCCTATGAACAGAGTCTGGAATTGAAGTTTCCAGGCTAGATAGTTAGTGGAGGTAAGTTTTACTGGTGTTTGGGTTGCTACATTGATGGTAATCAATGTGTTGTGAGATTCATTTATGTTAAGTATGGTGGTGTTGATAGGCATTGGAAGCCAGAGGAAAAGAGGAAGAGGAAAAGGAAAAAAAAACACGGTAAGATGAGAGAAAGATAAGATTAGTGCTCTGATACCATAACGAGAGAAAGATAAGATTAGTGCTCTGATACCATATCGAGCAAGAATGAGAAGAAGCTTGTTTAATCAATTAGGTATATATACGACAACAAAAGAGAGCAGAGCTGTCAGGATTGGTTAGCAGAATTGCCAAATCTTAAGGTAACAGAATGGTTAATAGAATTGCCTAATCTTAAGCTAACAGAATGGTTAATGCAGCCTGAATCTAAGTTGAATTACACATATCAAGATTTCTACGAAAGTATTATAGGTAAAAATCCGAATTCATTTGGACCTCTAAATAGACCTACAAAAATCAAGTCAAAATCCTACTTGTAACAGAATTCTCTCTTTTCACACTTAAGATTCATATGTGCAAATCTTGAGCTTTAGATATCAAAATCAGGTGATTCAAACGCTCAAATTCATCTACATATTCAAGGCTACAACCTTAATGAAAGGATCCAAGTCGGATAAAATTGCTTTCAAGACGAAGATCCTAGTGCAAGATGAAGGACGAGTTTTATCTCGTGATATGATGGGAAACTAATAGCTTGGGAGTCTTATCTTAAGAAAAAGTCTGATAGGATCAGATGAATTTTCTCTAGAGCCTGTAACCTTCTAATCTTTAGCTTTAATAGCTTATCATGAAGGTTTCCTATAGGGATAGAGGAGAAGAGAAAAACAACCAAAACGTTCTCTGTCCACAAGAATTTTGAAAAGATCATCTTTGCTGCTGGAATTTTTAGAGACCATGAGACCCTAATTCTCAATTTCGGTTCAAGGAGAATAGACTCCATCTCCATTAGCATTTGTGAGAAGTAACGTTGTCATTATAATCCATTCGTATTCAAGTACTTATTTATCATTATTTCAAAATTATATTATTGATTTCTTTTCATGCTAATTGAATTGGTTTAAGATAGCATATATGCTATATGGTTTTCTTCAATTCGTAATTGTTGTTAGAGACATGAATAAGAAGCAAAAGAGTTAACTTGATTGCTGCAACTTCCACTTTAATTTGTTTGGAAGGAATGAATTAATTGAGTTAAATTGTTCAAGTTTTTGAATGGTTTCTTAGAATAAATTTACTAGACTTTTCTCCTAAGGCCATTGCCGAGTAAATGAGAATTGCTTTTCAATATTAAATTTATTTGATGGTAAGAAATTGTTTAGAAAACTTTGTCTAATTAATTTAATCATAATCTTCTTGATCTCCCTCAGCTTTAAAGGATATCAAATTTATTTGCTTGACTTGTAAGAATATTTATTTTACTTATGATCAATATATTTATAAAAATGGATTGAATTCATGACATATTGATTTATCATTTTTATTTTTAGATTTTTTAAAAAATAAATTTCATGATTCAAATCACCCCGTCCTTTTTATTTTGGTATATAATAGGAAGATTAAACAAAATTTCTCTTGGGTTCAACCTAATCACGATCATACTATAAAATTATTTTATTTATAATAGTAAAGTCAGGATTATATTTTTAAAGTTTCGAAGACCGACCACAAGGAAATTGAACCGAACTAGGAAGCATGTTTTACTTTAACATTGCATTGATTGTTGGTCTAGTTTAAAAATTTTGACTCAAACTTTAGCTACACTGATAATTACCTCACCAAAAGTTCAAACAATATTCAAAGGTGGACGAACACCAATAGTCAATAGATTAGAGTCATACAGGTTAACAGTGTTTAGATTTTTAGTGGCTAACCATTTAATAACTACTTGGGTTTTTTATGTTTTTTTCAAACTTTTAATTTGTTTTTCCCAATCTCTAGGTTTTGTAACAAATAATTTCTTGTTTTTCTGGTCATCCTCTGAATAGTTATTTTAATATATTCCTTGATTATCATAAAAAAAGATAAATATTAAAAATATAGTCAAAAATAAATTATGCTATCTTTTAACTGAGTATTTTTTTTTTTTAGATATTAGTGAAATTTGTCCAAAGATATCAATCTTTCCTTTGAAGAATTAAAAGATAACATTTGACAACATCCAAGGGTACCATACAAAAACAAAACTAAGATCCAGTTTGATAATTTATTGAATTTTGAAGAAATTTTATTGTTTCTGTAAAGAAAAAAAAAACAAAAGCTAAGGATTCAATTTAATTTAATTTTTTAATAAAAGAGAAGAATTTTGTTAATCAATTGATTTAGCCAATAAAAGTATGGCTAAACAGAAGAAAATTAACTAGAAAATTTACAAATTAAACATGAACCATAAAAACATAATAGATTTCGCTATTGTTTTCATTTTGATTCCTAGTTTTTTAATTTTTCATTTTTCATCTAATTTGCTGCTCAATTTTAATTTTTTTTTTCAATTGGGCTTTTTTTAATTTTTTAAATTGACTATTTATTTCAAACTTATCCTTCAACTTTCAATTCCTTTCAATTTTAGCCAAATTAAACCAATTTAAATCATTTCTTCAATTTCTTCTTCAAATCAACCATTAATTATGACCTGAAATTTCTCAAACTCAATTTTTACCTGTTATACTCAATTATTGGTCTGATTTCAACCATTAATTTTTTTTTATTTTTTTCCTTTTAGATCTTTTTGTATTTTTTTTTTATTATTATTTTTGTATTTCTTATGATAATTTCAAGCCAAAAATTAAAAACAAATAATTAAAATTAACTACATTTGATGAAAATACACTTTTTTTTTTATTTTATGTATTTATTTGAAATAAAAATGAAGAGTAAAAAATTAAGTTCTTGACACTTGGAGTGCTCCAATGATGGGCCTTTCCCCTTTTTTTTCTTGATTATTTCTAAGTTTTGTATTTTATTTTTACTATTTATAACCTTATAAGTATTTGTTTTTTTGGTTTTTATCGGTACTTATTTTAATATTTATCTTATTTTTATGAGTATTTAAGTCGCACGTCACCCGACACAGCGGTTCGTTGGCCATTTTTTGTTTGTTTGCTTAATTTGATTCATTGAGAGTCGCCACCTAGTATTTGCTTAAGAGCTACTAGAAAACTCAAATATACTGGTCTTTGTTAGAAATTCAAAGGTAAGGGACTATTGTGGCTAGGTAAGGTATTAACACCCCTAGCGCACCCTACCTGAGATAAACTGCGTCGGTGATCGAACCACAAAAATTTTCCATTTCGTGGCTAATGTCAGAAAAAGCCGAAACTGTCTCAATACCATCTCTTATCATGGTAACTCTTACAGCACTTTCACGGAAATTAAAGGGGCGGCAACTGGGTACTATTGTCAATTGTTCACGAATCATACGACAACAAGACCACTAACGGGGCCGGAGGGTTTCCAGAGGCTTAGTCCGGATAAGGCGGCAATGTTGGAAAGGGGGTGGCTATGGAGGAGCTTAAAGCAGCATTGTGGGATTGTGATGGCTCTATATTACGGGGGCCAGATGGTTTCAATTTTAAGTTTTATAAGAAGGTAAGGGAGTTGATTTGTCAGGAATTGTTAGAGTAAGTTACGGAGTTTTTTAGAACGGGAAGATTGCCAACAGGAGTTAACCATGCGTATATGTTTTGATTCCAAAAGTAAAGTATATATAAGATATATAGTGCCAAAGATCCTCTCAAATAGACTCAAGCTAGTTATCCAGGAATTGATCAGCGACAATCAAACAACATTTATTGCAGGTCGTCAGATTATGGATGGCTTCTTGATTGCTAATGAGACAGTGCATGATTTACAAACCAATGGCAAGACAGGTATGATCTTCAAAGTAGACTTCCATAAGGCATTTGACACTGTGTTATGGGATTATCTGGATGAAGTGTTGGGTTATATGGACTTCGGGGAAAAATGGAGAAGATTGATTCGTGAATGTCTCTCTACAACAAAGTTATCAATTCTAGTAAATGGTTCTCCATCAGTAGAATTCCAAATTAGCAAAGGGATCCGCTAGGGTGATCAATTATCTCTCTTTTCAACATAGCTACTGAGGGATTGCCAGTCTTGTTTGAAAGAGCATCGATCTGTAGTTATCCGATTAAAGAATATGGATTTCTTCAGTCATATGCGGTATGCAGATGATACGTTAGTGTTCATGTCAGCTAATCTTCAATCATTGCTTAGGTGAAGAGAATTCTTCGCTGGTTTGAGTTATGTTCAGGATTAAAAATCAACTTCCATAAGAGCTCTGAGGAGGGAATTAATGTTGATGATACTTTCTGTGCACGTTTAGCCAACGCAACTTTCATGAATCATTACCTTTTTCTTATCTTGGTATGCCTTTAGGAGCTAATCCCAGGCAAAAATCTACTTGGAAGTTTGTCATTAACAAATTCATGATAGGTTTTCCTCATGAATGCTTACTATGGCAGGAAGAATATGCTATATTAAGAATGTTCTAAACTCATTGCCCATATACCTTTTGTCAATATTCGTAATGCCTAAAGGGGTATGCAGGCTTCTGGCATCCATTCAAATGAGATTCCTCTGGGCAGGGGTTGCTAAACAAAGAAAGATTTGTAAGGTCTAATAGTGCACAGTTATCAGAGAAAAGACTTCTGGAGGTTTAAGTATCGGGTCCTTACTCGAAATGCATAAAGCTATGTTACTCATATGGCTTTGGTGACTAAGCACAAAATGTTAAGGAAAATGGAGAGATTTAATCTGCAAAAAGCACCTCCCAAGTTTCGAGAATGGCTTCCTTATTTCAACAAGAAAATATCATGTATTTGAGAGGGAATAATGAAAACAATAAATCCATCAAGAATTTATGCATCAGCTTTAAGAAATAGCACTAGATTTATAGTCGGGAATGACGAGTCTGTTAACTTTTGGAATGATATGTGGATGGGAGATTCATCGTTGAAAAATAGATATATCAGAAGGTATAGAATGTCTATTGGTAAGCTAGTGACAATTTTGGGCATGGGTTCGTGGAATAATGGATTCTGGACTTGGCAGTTGGGTTGGACAATAGAGTTAAAGGCTCTTGATCTTGATCAAGTTTTTGCCCTACAGGGCCTCATAAACGGGACTCAGTTGTTTCAATGGAAACCAGATATGCTAAAATCTAGAACATTGAAAGAGATGAGAAATTTCTAGATAATCTTGCAGTACACGAATTGATGGATTGGATTATAATGGAACTTGCTCTTTTACATCAAACATCTGGGATTCTGCAGCTCCTCCAAAGATTCAAACATTTATATGGTCAGCTGTGCAAAATAAATTGTATACAATATCCCTTTTTTTTTTATTAAACGGGTACTTCGAGTTGATCAATCATGTTGTTCTTTTTGTGCGGATGATCTAGAGATTTCAGACCATTTGTTACTTCAACGCCAGTTTTCTTAGAAACTTTTTTCAAAATTCATCTCGTAGTGGGGGTATCTCTTGGTGCATCCCAAAACTTTTGATGAGCTACTATTCGAATGGCATGCGATGGCTAAGGACAAATTTCAAAGGAAAGTGTGGAATCTTCTCTCTATAGTGTTGCTGCTTGGAGTATTTGGCTAACCAAGAATTTCTATTTTTCAAGGTGAGAAAGGAGTGATACACACACACACTCCTCTAACATTATGCTTTTTAAGATGTTTTGAGCTTATGTGATCTCATTAGAGGTTATTTTATGAGTTTAGCATATCTAAAAGACTTTATAAATTAATTGATAAAAGATAAAAAAGTTTGTATTTTATGTTTCGAACCTTACTTCTTGTAACAAATTTTTCACCAAGTTAGAGTTCCAGAATGTGAATGCGAGCTGAATCTAAGTTGAATTACACATATCAAGATTTATAGGAAGATATTATAGACAGAAATTTGAATTTGTTTGAACCTCTAAATGACCTATAAAAATCTGACTGGGATACTATTTGCAATAGGATTCTCTGTTTTCACACTTAACATTGAAACGTGCATATCTTGAGTTTCAGAAACCGAAATCAAGCAATTCAAAAGGCACAAATTCATCTACATATTTAAGGTTATTGCCTTAATGAAAGAATCTAGATCAGATAGAATTGTTTTCAAGACAAAGATCCTAACACAAGATGAAGGACAAGTTTTATCTCTTGATCTAACAAGAAACTAATTGTTTGAGAGTCTTATCTTAAGAAGAAATTTGATAGGATAAGAAGAATTTTCTCTATATCTTGTAATCTTTTAATCTTTAGCCTTAATAGCTTATCATAAAGGTTTCCTATTAAGATACAAAGAGAAGAAGAGAAAAACAACAAAGACATTCTCTATCCACCAGAATTTTGAAAATATCATCTTTGCTACTAGAATTTTCAGTGACCATGAGCCACTAATTCTCAATTTCAATTTAAAGGGAATAGGCTCCATCTCTATTAGCCGTTTTGAGAAGTAACATTGTCATTATTATTGCTACCTAATTTTTGACCTATATTTTTTATAAATTTTTAGAAAAATAAAAAATAGCAAAAAAACAAAAAAAAACCCAAAAATATATATTTTTAATGTATTTGCATCGTTTTTAGCATTTTCAATGCCATCTTAAAAGAATTTAAATTTTCAAAGGTTTTGAACATGTTCAACGTTTAACGCGTTAATTTTACAATCACTGATTTTTCTTGTTGAATCGATGTTGATATTGCTCGCTTTCAAAAATACAAAAAAAAAATAATGAGAGAAAATCAAAATAATAAAAAAAAAGGAAAAGTTGAGGGACCATTGTGATTTTGGTCATGCCACACTTCTCCTATAAATACTAACCTACAGTAATGAACCAGGGGGGGAATTTGTGTGAGAAAAAATAAGGGACCCGGAGGAGAAAAAAATTTACACGGGGGGGACAAAAATAAGAAAACCTAACCTAGAAAGAAAAAAGCCATTTGAAAAGAGGGGCGGCGGCAGCCCCCCTCCATCACCATTTTTTCTCCAGCTCACCACCAGGAACCCCGGCCATTTCAGAATCTCCCTTCTCCCCTTTGAGCCGTTGGCACACAAAGCCTTCTCCTCCAAGAGACAACCAGCCGCACCCCCTGACCTTGAAAAAAAAACCCACAAGAGGCTGCCCCCTCCCTTGACCAAGAGAAAAAGAACCATTTCCCCCATCGTCATCTCCATTTTCCCCTCATTTTCCTTTGGCCTTTGGACCACAACAACCTCTTTTCCTTCTCAGTTGCAGGAACAAAAGGCGAACCGGGCGGAGACCAGCTCTCTCCTCGCTTTGCCTCACCGCCGGTCAAAGAAGAAAGAGGGGCTCGCTCCCATTTATTTTGCCTTTTCTTCTCCATCAGCGACCGAATCAGGTCCTCCCTCTCTCGGCCGACCACCATCAACCGGCCAATAGCAGCATCTTCCCTTCTCCAGCAGCTCGTTACAGAGACAATGGGAAGGGAGGCCAGAGGATAGTGAAGAAGGGGCAGAAAACCGAAAGCTTGGATGGGCGCCGATCTCGCAACCATGGCAGTAGTGGACAACACCGCCGTTGCAGAAATGAAATGGGAGGAGGGAAGTTGCCGATCCAGCCATCCACACGCCTAGTCTGTTGGCGGCGCGTGCAACGCCCGGCTCCAGACTTGGCAGATCTGAAGGAAGAGAAGCCGGACTGAAAACAAAGAAAGAAAAGCTGCAACAGACTTGCTTGCTGCTTTTTTGGTTGTTTTGCATGTAACGGCGTTGTCGCCGCCGACGAGGAAAGTGAAGAGGGGAGGAAGCCGTTTCGGATCTCCCCTGTTGCCGGTTTTTTGGCGGCAGCGCGTGGGTCCTTTGCAGTTCATGGGCTCTTTAGGGACCTTTTTGTATTGTTTACATGTTTGAATATATGTATTTAAATGGCTGTTAAATGTTTTTAGTGTATGTTATGTTGTAAAAAATTGTATCAGGAAAACATAGTAAAAAGTGACGTGGAAGTGTGTGTTTTGTATTTTTATTTATTTATGTTATTAAATTATAAAAATCAAAAAGACAAAAATTAATGGTTTAATTTGAATATGGTTAAATATCTTAAAGGACAAATAAAATCATGTTGTATTTTTCATGAAAAATGTAAGAATAAGTTTTTATATATATTATGGAATTTAATAACTGATTTATTAAAGTTTTAGGAAATTGATTAATATTTCAAATTGTATCAAATTGCAAATTAACTTACTTCAGGTAAGGGGTGTTAATACTTTTCCTAGCTGCAAATAGTTCTATATCCTCGAATCTCTAACCATGACTAGTAAATCTGGGTTTTTTAATAACCCTAACCCTCAATAAATACTAGGTGGCGATTCTCAAAGAACTAATCAAGTAAAGACAATGAAAAATCAGCAAATTGTCGCGCGGGTGACGTGCGATAATTATAATCCATTCATATTTAGGTATTTATTTATCATTATTTCAGACTTATGCTATTGATTTTTTCTCATGCTAATTAAGTTGTTTTGAAATGGTATATATGTTTTCTAATTTCTTTTAATTTGTAATTGTTGTTACAAATGAGAATAAGAAGCAAAAGAATTAACTTGATTGCTACACCTTTCATTTTAATTTGTTAGTGTGGTTCCAATGACTGACCACAAGGAAATTGAACCAAACTGGAAAGTATATTTTACTCTAACATTGCACTAATTGGTGGCCGAGTTTAAAAATTTTGACTCAAAATTTAGCTACTCAAGTAATAACCTCACAAGAAATTCAAATGATATCTAAAGGTGGATGGATACCAATAGTCGATGCATTAGAGTCATACAAATTGACAATGTTTGGATTTTTAGTGGCTAGCCATTTAATAACTACTTAAAAATTTTATGTTTTATTTTCAACTTTTAATTTTTTTCTACCAATCTCTAGGTTTTGTAACAAATAACTTCTTGCCCTTATGCTTTGGTCATCCTCTAAATAATTATTTTAATATATTCATTGGTTATCATAAAATAAGATAAATATTAAAGATATAGTCAAAAAACAATAATGCTATCTTTTAACCAAGTATTTTTTTTTTTTAATATTAATGAAATTTGTCCAAAGATATCGATCTTTTCCCTTGAAGAATTAGAAGATAACATATGGCAATATCCAAGGGCACCATACAAAAACAAAACTAAGATCCGAATTTTGAAGAAATTTTATTATTTTTATAAACAAAAACAGCAACAAAAACTAAGGATTCAATTTAATTTAATTTTTCTATGGAAGAGAAGAATTTTATTAATCAATTGATTTAGCCAGCTAAACAGGAGAAGAAAACTATCCAAAGAATAGCCAAAAAATTTACAAATTAAAAATAAAACAAACAAACATAATAGATTTCTCTATTTGTTTATTTTAGTCTTCAATCTTCTAATTTTCTATTTTTCAGCTAATTTGATGCTCAATTTTATTTTCTTTTTCAATTAGACCCTTAATTAATTTTCTAAATTAACTATTGTTTCAAACTCATCCTTAAACTTTCAATTCCTTTCAATCTTAGCCAAATTAAACCAATTTAAATCATTTCTTCAATTTCTTCTTCAAATCAACTATCAATTATGACATGAAATTTCTTAAACTCAATTTTTACCCTCATACTCAATTATTGGTCTCATTTCAACCATTAATTTTTTTTTTAATTTTTTACCTTTTAGATTTTTTTTGTATTTTGTTTATTATAATAAAATCTCATAGAAGAGTGAACACACCAAAAAGTCCAACAACTAATTCACATCTCTACATTTATAACTATACATCTTTTTCATAATCGCTTAAAAGACAAGGTGTGTTCAGATGCAGAGTTAAGTTCATGATGACTTTACTAGCGATTGGAGAGTTAAGTTCATGTTTTTGTTGTTTATGAGAATTTAAACATGATGACTTTACTAGCGATTGGAGAATTTAAATTTTAAGATGCAGATATTGTTGGTGTAGTTTATAAATAAATAAATAAATAATGTTTATATCACATAAAATAAACACATGTTTTTAAGTATCTATAAATATAAATTTTTATTATGTAGTAAATTAAGTAAAAATCAAGGTGGAAAGACGCTTATAGTAAACTTTCTTATACTATTACTTGGCATTTATAATATTTTCAAGTCTAATAAAATTTGTTATTAAATTATTTTATTTTTATTTTTAAAAGGATTTAGATATATTCTAAAACTGCTACGGGATCGGTGGTCCCGGTGACTGTGACAATGACTAATTAAAGAACAAAAAAAAAAGCCAGTTGTATACATGATACATCCCGACCTCATTAACTAGGTGACTTCTTAGAAAGGGAATTAAATTCATGGGATGGTACGTGGAAATGGAACTACGTAGCTCGGGAAAAGTAACTACAGAGGTGATGGACATTAAAGTTGAAAATGATGATCGTTATCGGCAGCCTAATTTGAATTTTTGCTGGTCTATATTTTTGAAATCTCACATAGACTATCAAACACTGTTTAGTATTGTGTTTCAACGGTGTTTTTTTAAAATTTAATTATTATTTTTTTTATTAAAATTGAGTTTGGTTTGTATTTTTTGGATCGTTTTGATGTGTTGATGTTAAAAATAATTTTTAAAAAATAAAAAAATATCATTGACATATATTTCAGCATGAAAAGCTATTTAAAAAGCAATCATTACCACACTACTAAACACACTTATTCGAACCGATTGCCAGGACAGGAAATCTCAAACCATTGGTATCTATGGAATACAAACCCTATTTTTGTTTCGACAACTGTTTAAATAGCCATATTTTTAATAAAATCAAAGATTATTGAATAAACAAACCTTATTCTAGTGCTGCCCTAATTTGGAATTGAAGATCTAATTGTAAGACAGACAACAAAAAAACATTTTATGTTTGGCAATGAAAATTCACAATCAATAGGGAGCTATAGAGGAGATATTACAATATGCTCTATTGCGAGCTATAGCCATGAGCACTGCACAAGTGCTCGAAATTAGACATTGTAAAAGGGATAACAAAGTTTCGCCTTATTGAAAAACACAAACCTACAAACTAGGAAGAAAAAACAAAGGCCAAGGAAAACTTGAACATGAATCATGCGACAGTACTGGCATACAATGGTGACGGTGCTGGTGTGGCTGTCATGGCAAAAAAAAACATACTCAATGGAAGAGTTCTTTTCGAGGAAGGAGAGCCAAGTATACTGCGATGAAGGTGGTGACAACTTTGATGTTATTAACTACGTTTTGGTGGTGGACTTGGAGGGTAACGAGGGCTACCATAGGTGTGTGGTGGTGGTAATATTTTTGGTGGTGGAGGAAGACTGGTATGAAGGCCATCATAGAGTACTTTGGTGGTGGTGGTCTTGGAGGAGGAGGAGGAGATTTTGGGTTGCTTCTTGGACTTGGTTGAATCACAGTAGGACTGCTTTTTGGTGGTGGTGGTGGTGATAGTCGACCTAACGAGACATTAACCATGCAACTGGTTTGTGATAGTATCATCCCATGAAAAATGATGAATGCCAACAAGTAGGAATAGATTTCCATTGCTATTGTGGCTGCCTGACTGTGTCGAAACTCAAGATATGATTGTGCTTTTTATAGGAAGATGATCAGAGGCATGGAGTTGTTGTTGGTAACTAATTTGGGCAAAGCTCAAGTCAAGTCTACTGTACTCTGAAGCCTCGAGTTCTCACGCGTTAGAACATTCAAAAGTTGAGACTTCGAAGACTTACTATTCCTATCTATTTCGTTGAGATTTTTTTGGTAGAAGAACCTAAAACGAAAGATCGTTTTTTCCCTTCCAATGAATTCTAATTTCCCTCTTCTTTTAGTGATAAACGACAACGTGTAATAAAAAAAATAAAAAAAAATTAATTTAAAAAACACTGCTAGCGCGTTACCAAATGGAATGGTTACAGCAAAACTTAAAACTATTTATTGCATGATGAAAGGAATATGAGACGACTAGGGTGACTCGTTAGAGGAAAGAGCTAACTTTATATGTTGGAGGAATGTCTCTAACTGGCAATTAATCTTCCTCTTTGATACACGTCCATTTCTTTCCATTTTGACTCATTTTAATTAGGGCACATCGAGTATTAATTCATTAAAATCTCTTCCAACTTCATGGTATTAATTTGCATCAATCTAAGCAAATTACAAAGATAATCAAAATAATATAAATGAATATGAAAGAGGAGGTGATGTAGGAGGAAGATAATATCATAGTGATGGTGATGAAATAAAAATAATGGAAAAAATAATTGGATAATATTATAAGTACATTACTATTTATAAAATATTTAATGGAATTTCATGAGCTAAAAATATTTTTCAACAACTAAACTAAGTTTTATGGTTGATTGTAAAATATTTTTTTCAAAACAAACACAAATGTATTCTAAATTTTTTTTTATTAAAATTCAAATAAATACTAATTTGGACATGTATTAACATGGGCAAATGAATTAAATAGATTACATATTAAATTATTAAATCAGACATCAAAAATATGTATACTATCAAAAGTTTTTTTTTTTTCAAATGTTATATACATTTTAGGAGAAAGTAAAAATGGACAAAATATTTTTTTTAATTTTAAACTTTAATTTACTCATAATATTTATCACCCAAAAGAAATAGTTGGCAAATATTTATTATCAATTATTAGCTCCATTTAACCATAATTAATTATATATTTATACTTTTTTTATTGAGAAGTTTGTCAATATGTCATATATATATATATATGGGCTTTCCATGCAGATGGCCAAGCCAATAAATGGCAATAAAGCTCTGCCTAATAGATTTAAGATATAATTCTTTAGCATTTTATGAGTCCTTTTGTATTAAAAAATTCTCAAAAGGTTTATTTTCTTTTTCTTTCATTTTTTATCATGCAATATGCACAAAAACATTCTTAAATCATGAACATTATATTGATAAATTAGTAATAACCAAATCGTTAAAATATATTTTTAAAGACAAAATCTTGAAAGATGTTCAGTAAACAAACCAAAAATTATAATATATAACTAATTTTTATATGATATAAATTAACGAGTACAAAATAATATTACAACTTCCAAATTATATAAAGTGTTACATGCCTTTAAAATTCTTCAAAAATTCATGATATGAAATGAAGTTTTTTAAAAATCAGCTGCAAAGAAAAAAGGGATCAAATTATTGGTTGGTCCTGATAATTTTCTAAATAAAAAAAAAGTAAAGTTTATATTTTGAATTGCGAGTTTTGTAAATTAACCTTCAAAGTCCAAGTAAATCCAATACATAGATATTTTAATATTAAAAAATATATATTATCTTGAGTTTTTTTTTTCAAATTAAATCATGTTCTTATTGATCATTCAAATTGCCTTTAAAACCATCTAATCAATTAAATATGTGAAGTCAACTTTCATATAAATTAATTCTAAACCTAGGCTAGATAAATCGAAAAATTTCAAATTTGATTCATTGAATTCTTTTTTTATTATTATTAATTTTCTAGCAATACAAATAGTTTTTTTTTTAATTACATCATTCAATATATATTTAAATTTAGTTGATTTTGAATTAGTATTTAAAATTTATTTTTATTTGTATTTCGTAGGATTATTGTAGTCTTAAAAAAAATATCTTAATGTTAGTTAATATTTGATTTTGCAAAAGCTTATTTTTTTGTTGTAAATAAAAAATATTTTTATAACAAATAAATATAATGGTTTCATTAAAGAAACAAAGAAATATAATGGATAACTACCATTTTCTATGTTTTTGATGAACTCGATTGTATAATTTCTTAGAAAATCATGAAAAAAGGTTTCATTAAAGAAACAAAGAAATATAATGGATACCTAATTTTTATAAAATGCATGGAAAGTAGATACAAAAATAGTAAATGATTATGCAAATCAATACCTAAATTTAAAGCTTCATCCCTAAAATAAAAATAACCAAATAAATCATTTTAGATTTTATGGCCAAATCCCATAACTTTCGCTCATCACTTTGTAAGAATTATTTACTAAACATTTGGCCACTATTCTATACACAAGAACTACATGGAATAGATTCAGAGTTTATAGTCTAAGATGAAAAATACCATAAAGATAGTTAATACGTAGGAACTATATTCAATAATTTAATGTGTTGAGATGATAATTACAATATAAGGAAAAAAAATGTCATTAAAATTTCTTAAATTATGGACATTACGAAAAAGTTCCATCAAATTAACTATTAAAAAAATGTGTTGAAATATGATATATAAATGATTTCTATAAGATGCATTTGGGGAAAAAAAGAAAAATTGTAAATAACTATTAAAAATAAATAAATGTAAAGCTCCATCACTAGTGTAGTGTCTGCTTTATGTAAAATATTTTACATGACTGTTTTTCGGACACCTCACAAACTAAGTTAGCATACAGCCACACAAGAGATGGCAAAGTGGCCTCCAAACTCAATACTTACAAGCTGCATTGAGGCTCACTTCAATCCCGCAATTTCGTATAGAACTCTTTCGGAGCAGAATCATTATTGTTTCAGCCCTCTTACAGCTGCTGCAAAAATCTAGAAAGCCAAGGGATCACACTGGTCATGAACCGGCAGTTTGTATAGTAATTATAGGGATCAACTAAATCACAAAAAAGATCAGAATCATGTCATACGTATATGAAATGAGAGATGAGGTCCATGAGGATGTGCATCCAGTGCCTGATGCTTGTAGCATTAGCTCACAACCAAACATAGGATCTTGGTCAAAATTAATTTGTATTTGGATCAAAGACATCTGAAAATGGAATCCGACTTGAAAATGCCAAGATTTTCCTAGTATATTATATTGCAACACGAGCACGAGCTATTCACATGCATATTCCTCTCATACATGGTTAAATCTGGATACGAGCTTTTCTAAAGGAGCCAAAAACAGAAAAAACTAAAAACAACAAAAACAAATCACTGGTTATATGTCAAGAAAAAACCTTAGCAGAAGCTCCAGGAATCTGTTTCAGATCTTCACGAGTTTGACCGCGGCTACTGCTTTCCTCACACTTAATGGGATTGAGTTGCTCTGTTTTACTTGGAACTGAGGCCTCCACACCAGAACCTCCAACTGAGCAGCTCTCTAGCATTTTATCTTCTTCCAATGATTTGCTGTCTGGTCGACCACTGCTTGTGGAGTTGGAATAGCTATTTGTTGTGGTATTAGATAGAAGGTTTTGATCTTTCTTGTTGAACTGTGTAGCTGCTGCTCGTGCACCAGCAATGGCTGCACTGAGACCTTCAGATTTCTCCACAACAGATGCTCTATTGTCAGAGAATCCCACAGAAATAGAACCTGGTTTCAGGGAAAACGGATCTTGAGGATTTGGGAGAGGGAATTTTACTGGCATTGGACCTTTAACAGGGACGAGACCTCTAATTGCAGCCTCATGGATCTGTGAGACAGGAATATGTTAATCCCAAGCACATAAAAAGCACAGGTCACGACATTTAACTTTGATGTACTGCATATACCTTCCTTTCCAAGTTATAAACACCTTGATACCCTCGCATCTCAAAAGGAACTAATAATTTCTGCATTTGTTGAGGTAAAATGATCAGCAAGCTAAGCACATTTTCAAATAATATATATTCACAGATTGCATACCTGTGGCTGCTCACAAAGCCAGCAAAAATCTGTTTGTCCTTCTAGCCTCACCTGTAGCAAAGAAACTCATCTAGATTAGTCACCAGATGCACAAAAATATCAGATGACATATGTTAACGGACAGAAGGTAAGAAACAGCTGCCCACCCCTTCAGGTACTGCCTCCCAGCTTGCTAGCTCTTCACATTTCACACAGCCAACCACTTCAACACACCCTGTATAATATATAAAGATATCGTATTTTGTATTCACAAGACAAAACAGGAAGCAGTGTTCTAACAATGCTCACTGGTTTTCACAACGCATAATCTAAAACTACAGAAAATAAGTTGAGGCTTCCTACTTCAGCTCAGGATAAACATCAAGGTCATGTTTGTTTGTGGAGAATTTTACAGCTTTGGGAAAAAAAATTCTACAGAGCACTGGAAAACAGCTAAAAGTTGTTTTCCAAATTCTCCACTATAGAAAACTAGGGCACTGCTTGTTCCCCTCTCATTCTATCTCTTTGTCATTCATTACTTTCAGGATAACCCAAATGAAGCCCTTATTTTCTATTTTAGAAAAATATTAGCAACCCTATGCGCAGGAGGTTGCTATTGTTGATCATTCACAAGAAGTTGAGGAGAATTTCCAATAGTTATGGGCAGGTGCATAAGAAGTCATGCACAAACATTCATATTAAACCCAGATCATGTTCTACTCTGGCCTGCCCATCCAGCAATTAAGTGGAAATTTAATCTGGTTTGATGCGTTGTCAACACCCAAGGCTAGCCAGCATCTTTAGCCATGTGTGAGAACACCCATGCTAGAAACCAATAACCATGTTTGTGAAATGGTCACACAGATTCCTCACTCCATTCATGAGATGGGACCAAAAATTTATGCCTACAGCATGATCTTAAGCCACAGTTGACTTACTGCTCCCTTTCATAGTAAAAAAATATATATATATATAGAGAACCCACAATTCTGAAAACAAAAAATGACACAAAGTGGTACCAGCAAATCCAAAACAAATTATTTCATGAATCTACAGAATTCATTGAGAGGAAAAGAAAGTGTTGAATTTGTTCTAAGACTTGAGAAAAACATAGAAACACATGATATCAAAAGTACTCATGCAGATACCTAAGAGTCTTGAAACAGGATAATGTTCTGGAAACTTTAAGTCAGTAATGCCATTCACTGCATAAATTTCTCTATAGAAGTCTTCCATCGCTTTGATTGTATCTTTCTCCGGAACTTTACTTGCAGCATGAATCCAAAGGCGGCCTTCAAAATAGAAGATTCTTTACACTTAAAAACAACTTCAACAAGATGGGAAAAAAAGAGTGATGCTGAATCTATTATTTCATAGTTATGAAATAAATAGTGTCCCCTGGACTTCCCACCAAAACATGCGTCATATAATTGTGGTCAGTGGGTTCCATAGTTAAGCCCCAAGACCTTTCCTGGCTGTCAACTTTAAATTTGTTTATGCTTGTATTGATATAGACAGTTGACTTCCAAGAAATCATTCCTTCCCAACAATGGTTAAATGATCATATCTTAATATTATAGAACCAGATTATCAAGTGGTGCATTGATTGTCCAATAAACAGTACCAACTAATTCATTTCCATGACAAAATAAAAATCCAAAAGGAAAGGTTGAAGTGTGCCTTAACAGAACAACTGGTGAGGAGAATTTTCATTGAAGGTAGCTACAGCAATGAGAAGGCATCTTGTCATAGGAGATTGATTTCACTTCTCTTATCCATGACTCTTCCATAGCCCACAAAGAAAAACTTAACCAAACTTCTGAGTTATCTAATAAGACAAACACATGTGTAGGTTATGTTATTCAAGCAAATCAATCCTACCATTTTTCTCAACGATGCTTCAAAACATTTAACTCATGCTAAGAACCACAACCTAATATTTCATTTCACGATAAACTAGGATAAACTTTTCTTGTGTTGTCTTTGTATCGGCGTACTTGTACATCTTGGAGTTTCCTCTTTTGAAAGACGAAACATGATACAAGAAGATACTCCTTTTCTTTTCTTTTTCTAAATTGAGCAAACTTCCTAAGATTAAACCAAAGAGGTAACCTCTTTTTCTAAATTGAGCAAACTTCCTAAGACTAACCCAAAGAGGTAACCAACATCCAACAACATGGAGGCATTCAATTTCCCTTAACCTTTCTTTTCCACTTTGCCATTTGAATTGAAATTCAACCATTCAAGTATCCAATTTAGCAAACAAGACAAAGCCACAGCCCAAATAAAAACAAAACAGTGGTTTCAAACTTCTGTTCTCTCATCAATAATTAGTATCATTCAAACCCTTAAAAATCAAAAGAGCAAAAAAAGTTTCAGCTAATTAAGCACAGCCTTCTGATAAACAAAAAAACAAATCATTCCTTTCTTCTTCCTGCTTTTCTCATCAACCAAACAACACCAAATTTCAAAGAAACAAGCTCTTAATATTTACAAAGCACAAGACTTGAACAAGGTACCAATATCTAAACTACAAAAGCTCATAACTTTCCTATCATTACCTACACTACCAATAAAAAAACTAAAAGGGTTTTCATGATTTGCACCAAATATACATTCTATCACTCTAAATTTTCTTCTTTTTGTTACCTCTAATAGGAGTAGTCCATGACCTGCCTTCAATACGTTTGATGCCGTACACCAACAATGAAGCCCATGGTTGATGCATGGTCAAACACGGGTTCGTGTAGTTCCCATACCCCCTTCCACCTCCTCCTCCTCCTCCTCCACCACCACCTCTTCGCATATCTAATGAACACTTTTCACTAATTGAGTTCGCTTTGGTTTTTCTCTCTTGGTTTTTTTTTTTTTTTTTTTTTTTTTTGCCCGGAAAGGAGGAATCTAAAAAATGAAATTGCAGGTCCTTTTTTTCACTAAACAAAAGTGTAGGTGTAGTAGACTTTTTATCACGTGACATTGACACGTGCAATTCTTTATTTTTATTCCTTTTAAAGTAGAAATTAGAAAAGGTTTAACAAGTTGATTGGATTTGTTTTTTAATTTGAAAAAAAATTAAATTTAAATTTTTTTATGATTTTAAATTATTTTTATTTATTAATATTAAAAATAAATTTAAAAAATAAATAAATAAATATTTTAATATATTTTTAAATAAAATATATTTTGAAAAGTAATTATTATTATAATTTCAAACACTACCATTGTAATATGTTTTGAAGACAATTTATGTTGTTATTTGATAATTTGTTAAATAATAAATAATAATTTGGACATTTATATAAATATTTGAAACATAATAAATAAAATATAAACATTTAAATTTCAATAATGAAAAAGAATATAAATATAAAAAACCTACCCACAGGTAATCATTATCATTCATGTGACTGCAGTCTTCCCTAAGGCCAACAGTCTTCCCCTTCTTGTCGATAGCTCTATATGACAGCCTTCCTTGTTTCTGGGGCTCTGCTCCCTTGTCTACGAGAACAAAATGCATTAAGATTTGTTTACAGCTTCCATGGAAGTGAGGACTTTCTCCAAACAATGATCTCACTCCAATCCTCTCCTCTTTTCACAACAAAATATCATTCTAGTGTTGGAGGTGCTTCCTCTTCAAAATTGAGCAAATCCCATATTTCTGAGCTTATGAATAAGGATGCCAAACCACTGGGAAAGGAGCATCCATGGTTGTGTCCATTCCAGTGGTCACAGTGATAGGATCAGTAGAAGTGGTTCACGCCTATACCTCCATGCCAACGAGCCAGCGACACGATCGGTTCTCTCTGGATCCATATTGTCACTGGAGTTAATGAGCTTCCAGTTCCTCCTAAGTGGTCTCCTCTTCTAAAGCACTGGCTTCTATTACTCCACTTGCTCTCCTCCTAGTACGGTAGTACCCTTTCCCGCTGCAAAAAAGTACAAGACCAAATTTGAGAAGGATATTAAAAAGCCAGGCACAACGCTGCATTGGATCTTCACTAGCCAAAAGCATCATGTCTGCATATCCATCCTCACTAGTGCGAAGTGTTGGGATATTGCTATTAATAGACAAGAAAATGTGTAACCTACCTTAAAATAAGTTGATATTGTTAAAAAACTATAACGGAAATTGCACCAACCTTTAACAAAAATAATGCAACTAATGTGCTGTTATTATTTGTACCATAAATTATGATTAAGTTACTTTATTATTGATGTCTATAAATAAATACATTATTTAAGAGCAAAATAAAAAAAAATATGTGAAGAAAAGAGAAAAAAAAAATGAGTGGTTGCCATGTGTAATAGTATGTAAGAGTAATGAGAGTTGAATTTGAAAGAAAGTGATTCTCCTCCTCAATATGTATTGTAACTATTTTTCTATATTTCTAATAATATTAGCTCTTTTCCTGTTAATATAAGCAATTTATCAAAACACGTTAAATATTATATTAATATATATATCCTCTAATAAGCAATTATTAGTATATTATCGGTACTCAGATTCCCAACAATTGATCACAAGATGTTTTTTTAGAATTGGTTAAAATGGGCAGAGTGTAAGAGTTCGTTGCGGGTGCTCTCTCCAGGTAGAACAGCATCCTTGCTTCTCATATATATAGTCTCCTATAATAATACAGTGTCTCCTGTTTACCTCACCACTATCCATTTGACTCTCCACCCAGGTACAGATTCTAACCTCCATTAATGGAATGTGTTTACTATGAGGGCAGCGACGAAACGTAAAGAGCTAGGTAGTATCGCTGCATGCTGCCATCTATACATCTCCTGATCAACTTGTAGCAAGTTTTAAAAATGGACACCGAGAGAATTATCTGTTCGTAAAAGGTAAGAAATCTCTTAAAAGCTGCAAGTATCACCCAACCATTAGGGTGAAGTTGGCTAACAACATATTCCATAGCTCGTGAATATGTTTTCTTTTTTTGTGAAACCAGTCTAAGAGAGATTGTCTCCACACCTAAAAATAGAAAATGACATATTTATCTCGGATTCCCTCCATCTCCTACCCTCGATAATCTGGCTAGTTCTTTATTCAGGACGGGGAACTCTATATATCTTCATATGGAGTTGAGGGTGATGATGGCATTACGGATACATGGTTATTGCTATCAGAGTTACTGTTACCATTTAGATGCCTTTCAAGAAATTCAGCAGCAACAGACCTAGACATGGTGATATATATATATAGTATCGTTGAACACTCTCCCAGAGGAATAAATGGTAAGATATGTATAAAGAGCAATGTTTGCGCTCGTGAGTAAGGCAATCATGAGATTTGGGTGCAAATGTGCAAATGTTTCCACATAAATACCCACACGACAATATTATCAAAAAAAGTTGGTTATTTTTAGTTTAGTTTAGTTTTTATCTAAAACAAATTATAAAAAAATTATTTAAAAAAAAATTAACAAGTTTCGGTTCGGTCCGGTTATTTTAGAATAAAAATCAAAACTCAACCGACAGGTTTTGGTTCAGTTCGGATCGGTTATTTTATATTAAAAATCAAAAATTATATTGTTTGTTGGGGTTTTTTTATAATTTCTAGTGGGTTTGGTTTTGGTTTGGCTCTGTTTTTTTTTCTTGTTTAGCTCGGTTTTATCAGTTTGGTTTTTTATCAATATCATTTGGTTAGGTTTGATTTTTTTATTTCAAGCTTATGAAACAAAATCGAATGGATTGATTTTTTTTAATATTTTAATTAATTTAATTGGATTTTTTTTTTACAATTTGTTTTTTTATTTATTTATGTTTTCAATTAAACCAATTTTTCAGTTTTTTTCTAACCCCTCTGTCAAACCAGCACTTTTATTGGAAAACAACACGGAGACCTTTTCCACGACCAATGAACTTCACTCTCTTATTTCATAAGGTAGGAATCTAGCCAGTTTAGGGTAGCCACCCTTGCAAGGCGAGCTACAAGTAGCGTCGCCACCCCTACGCATGTTGTTTTCCTTGGAAAAGGTTAAGCCATGAAACACGTTTTTATAAGACTTTCAACAGGAGAGGACATTCATCTCTCCACTGCATGCAACAAAACATATCTTCCCTTTTCTTTATCCTTTTACCTGTGATTTTAAAATCCAGTCAGTCCGACAGGTTAATCCGAGATTAAAACTGGACTGACTTGAAAAAAAAATTAGTATGACCTGATTGATCCGGCGTGATCCAGTTACAAACTCGTTGATTTTTATTTATTTTTATATTTTTACTAAAACGATGTTGTTTTAATTTAAAAAAAATATATATATTTAACCCAACCAACTTGATATTCCAGTCAAAATTCAAAACCTAAACCTGAACCGAAAAGATCAGCAGGTGTTAAAACTATGCTTTTACTTGCTAATCGCTATAACGATCTATCCGCTGTGAAAAAGCCTAGAGATTTATTAAAGTTTTTTTCTGATTTTATCGGTGCTTGATATTTGCCAAAGTTAGAGAACTTACATTAAGGGTCTGTCTTTTTCTCCCATGGAATTTGTTGGAATTTGCCTATTAGCAATAATATATTAAAGTAATGCTACTTGAAATTCCAATTATTCTTTTCAAAATGAGTTAAAAGAATAATGTTGTTTTTGGATTTAGGTTAAAATAACTAAATTATCAAGGTAAAATTACAATTTGCAACAAAGTAATTATGCAGCTTTTTTTATATGAAGTGTATTTGGTAATGTGACGCAAGGTGTTTTTTAATTGAGAATACATTAAAAAGATATTTTTTAAATTTTTTTATTTTTCATATCAAAACATTAAAAAAATATTTTAAAAAACATCAATTTAATATCTTTTAAGTAAAAAACAGTTTAAAAAACAAATATTGAAACGTTATAAATATGCAAGACAAAAGAAAATTAAAGGATTCTACTATGAATGAGGAAAAAAACTGAAAAACCGATTAAATCGAGAAAACTAAAAAAAATAACTGATAAAACCAAACTGTAAAAAAGTAAAATTTTTATAAAAAGAAACTAACCGGTTCGATTCTGTTTTGGTTTTATAAGCCTGAAACCGAATTGAACCGAACCCAAACTGAAAAAAAAACTAAGCTAAACCAGTTTGAACTGGTTTTATCCTAAAAAACCGAATTAAACCGAACCAAAATCGGTCAATTTGAACCTGTTTCGGTTTTTTAAAAAAAAATCAGTTTGATTATTTTTTTTATAAAAATCAAACCGAATCTACCCTTAGATCTTACGCCATATTATAAAATTTTGCTTTCAAATTGGACATGGGTGATCACGATTGCACTTGTAAAAAAAAATATTTTTGACTTGAAAATTTTGATTTGATTATTTGTTTTCAAGATCAATTTGGTTTCGTTAGGTGACAAAGATGATGGGATCACGTGATAAAGATCTGTGCAAATCCTTCTTATCCTTCTTTTTAAAAGTATAATTGGTGCTAAGTCACCATTCAATTTTACTTTCATTCAAAACACCTAATAACATCTAGTGGTGGACTCAGTCAATAATGTCTTTTCTCCCTTTTAAAAAAAAATTGAATTCTAACTTTTTTTAGTATTAAAATGAAAAGAAAAAAAAAAGGACACGTGGAGCAATACGTATATAAAGAAAATGGACACGAGTGAAAAAAAGCTTCGACCTGGGCACTGAGAGCTCCCACCTACCTATGGATAAATAAAGTAAGTTGAATTGAGAATATGGATAATAATTTAACTTGAATATGATGAATATTGAATTGGATGAGTGAGTTTTTTTAATTATTTATTCTATTTAATAAATAACAAATAAGATATAAACATTGTTAAACTTGATTTTTGAAATCCAATTTAAACACAGCTCTATATATATAAATACACACGTATTGCTCTTTGTATCTAAATTTTTTACCTAGTAAATTTTATGATTTAATTTCATAAGATAAAATTTAAAGTAAGAAGAACATAATATAAAATATAGAAAAAATAAAGTATAGTCCGTTTCAAAAATTTTAGAATTTTTATTTGGATCCAATGATTCATTTTGTTTATTTTTCTATTCCTGAGTTTGAGAAATAAGATAGAAATTCATTGAAAAGCAATTAAATTACATGTTGGCTACATTTAGATCACTTAAAAATAAATGATATTTGTATCAATGAGTTTATTCTTTTTTAGAGGAGTTCAATGAAGGTGGCTTTTCTCTCTAAACATGGTAAAAAAAGTAAATTAAGATTCATTTGGTTTATTTTGATTTAGTTGATTTTTATTTTTAGAGTGATTTTGATATGATTGTGAGGTTTTATGTGATTTTTCAAAGTTTATATGATGTTTTGAAAGTATTCTTAGATAAAAACAAGCTAAATTTTGATTTTTTAGGTTCAAAAACATGGACCCTATTCTTTCGGTCACCTCAAAGACCAGGCGCTCACCTATAATAGAAGATGATTTGTTTCCTGTCTTTAAAAATAATATCATAGTAGACGACGCATCATCCATTTCTAATAAAAAAAATAGTTAGACTTTGATTTTTTATTAGAGCCAGATGCATTTATTCTCTTTTATTTTTACCCTTTTTCATTATTTGTTTCAATTTAAATATTAATCTTTTTAATTTTTTTTTTAGTTGCATGATGCTTCAAAGAAATTAGTTTCATTTGTAATAAATTATTTTCTTAAATATTTTATATAAATTGACTATGTTTGTAAGAAGTTTGTATATAAACAAAAATGAATATTTTATTATTATTAGTGACAACATTAAACAGCTAAGATAATATGAATGAAAAGATTTAAAATAAAATAGTCAATTGGTGTTAAAAATATATGTGCACATTTATTTTTTATTTTTACTATAAAAATTAGCTTTTATTTTAATATTTAACTAGTATCAATAACGTTTTTTTATTTATCAATTCATTTACTTCTTATTTTATTTTATAAGGAATAAACAATATCTATTTATTTCTTAATTAAAAGAAAAATTATACATGAAAATATATCAATAACGTTGTAAATTAACTTAAAATTCTATTCGCAACACAAACAACATATTAGTGTTTTAAGATTAATTCATTATATTTTAAAAGGCATCCACATCAATAACATGTCATTTTATTATATCCAAAATTAACCTAAGATTTTATCATCAGTCAATAGCTTAACAAGGATGATAAAACTAAATATATGCTCAAAATACTCCATGTCATAGTTTTGAAATCCAGTCCGGCCCGGCGAATCGACCTGGAACCTGGCCGATCCGGGACTAGAACCAGGTCGGGTTAAAAAAAATAAAGGAAAGGAAAACTCGGCATGATCTCGTGGGTTGACCTGACGACCTGGTTAACCTGACAAAACTTAATTACAAATTTATTGATTTTTTTTTTATTAAAATAACATTATTTTAATTTTTTAAAAATTTAATCCAATCAACCCAGTAATCTAATAAAAATCCAACAACTTCATAAAAACTCGAAACTTGAATCTTGGATTAGACCGGCACGTAGAGCAGCTCTTAAAACTATGCTGCAGACAACTACCTCAGATTGAAAGCATCCCACACAGAGGTACCAAAGCAACAGGTTGCAGACCAATCATTTTCTAAGATTTAGTCCGACCTAAGACTAGAAAGTCTAGAACAGACATTTGCTTTGTTCAAGTGCATGGATTTCTGTTACTAAAACTTGGAGTGCTGTGTGCCACGAGCATTATGGGCCCCATCAATAACTCCAAATGGCCCCGGTTGCCCCACCACTCCTTGCCATTTCTTCTACTCTAGCCGCCTCAAAGCATTCACATTCTTTTATTAAAATCATTTTTTTAATATTTTTTAAAAATTATTTTTAATATCAATATATTAAAATAATTTTAAATAATTTTTTAAAAAATAAAATTTCAATCACATTTCTAAACACTATATTAATTAAAATATCTAAAAAAAATCATTTTAGTTAGCTAGCTAAAAAAACACTATTATATTCATATTTGTTTAGAATAAAGACTTATAAATAATTTATTATTGTGTTTTTAAATTGATTAATGATTGTTATTTTTAAAATTGCGAGTTATTAAAATATTTATAATTACACAACAAAATCATTTATATGAAAGCTAAAACTGCAATTTTAAAATTACTGTTGCAATTTTATTCATATTTCTTAAAAAATTGATTACATAAAATATCCTTAAAAAACATGTTTAAAATGATCATCATTTAAATAATATAATAAATTTTCATTCCTTAAACTCTTTGTCAACATCAATCCATGGAATAAGCATTAATATTTATTCATCTACAATTACAAAAAAGCACTAATGACAATGAGAAGGTCACTATATCCACCATTGTTGCCATCAAAATCATCTTTACATCTACACCAGCACCCACTAAGACATTTTCTTCAAAAGTACATATAAACAAGTAAAAATGATATCATAAAATAACATTTCAATGTACCTAAAAGCTACATGTTTCTTTTTATTTATAATTATTTTAGCAAAAACAATAAATGCATGAGTGCATTTGTGCACATTAAGAGGGGTGTGCACATTTTATTAACATAACTTTTTAGAAACTAAATAGCTCAAGAGAAAAGAAATTCTCCTAGCTATCTAATATTGGTGTTACAGCATAAAAAACATAGTAAAACCCAGAATGAGTCTAATCCAGTTCATTAGGAGAATTTATATTTAGATAAGTTGTCAGAACAAATATTTTTTTATTATTATTATTCAACATTTGTTTTTTTTGAAAAAACTTGTCCAAGATTATCACTTAGTATTTAGCTCATGCTTGTACTTAAGCATATAATAGTAATACCAATAATAATGTGCCATACGCTACAAAATACAAAGGAAAGAGCTCTATGAACTACAATAACAAATAATTTACTAGAAATTTATATACCTTAATATAAGGGAAATGGTAACCAATTCAATCAACTTATTGATCTCACAGTCATGAACATTCTTACGCTAATTAGCAACCTATAAATAGTTTCACAAAATCAAGAAATTACTTGTTTTATTTTGATGAAAAAAAAAACTAAACATATATGAAAAAGCAAGGTAAAGGGATAAACAAGGGCATATTGAATTGGAAATTACGAGATGAATTGTTTTAGTATGGTGCAATGAGTATAAACTTTGACCAACTAGGACATCCATTTCTACAAGCATTCAAATATAAAAGTTATGAATAAATAAAACATGGCAAATGGGATTGAATCAAATCGAATGGTGTTCATTAGAAGAGAAAAACAAAATATCAAACTAAATAAACATGTCAAAAAATAAATAGAGCAATTCAAAAGGAAAAGTGATGACAATCAAAAGGGAAAGGATAAAAACTAGGTTTTGAAGATCAATTTATACCAAAATGAAGAACGTATTAAAGAAGAATAATTATATAACAACTTCAATTTTTAAATCATATTCGATAATAATATCATGTCATGAGTCATTTAAAATTATGAAAAAAAAAATAAAAGAAAATAACCTTATAATCCTTGATTCATGATTACAATTTACTATTTTTAGAGTCATTCAAGATTCTATTAAATTTAGATAGGTTTTCTTCTAAAAGTGAACATTTTCAAGTATCGACATGAACAATCCACATACAAAATCAAGACTTAATTAATAATCCAATCATCCTGGACTTTTCTCATAAACAACAAAAACCATCATCTGTTCCAAAATCCATAACCATTCACATTAAAAAATATTTCCCAATAAAGAACATAATTAAGAGTATAAGAAACACTATGATCTAGTTGCATGCATTCTTAATTTAATAAAAAAGAATAAACCTTATGTTAAATTCCAAACCTAATACAAGAAATTCAATAGTAACATTACATGCATCTTAATACTAGTTTATTTTATATTACAAAGTTAATCACAAAAAGAAATGCTATAAATAATTTAATGCTCTGCTCGGATCTCTTATGAACCTAAAATCAATTTATTATACAATATAAGTATATAACTCAATAATTTTCATAACAAAACATATATGCCTTGATTTTTACTTCATTAATCCGAAGTCAACACTTTAAACATAAAAGCATAATTTTTTTTTACTTGTTAACTATTTAATTCCACTTAAATAATTCATTAATAACTCGGTAAGTTGATTATACTAACGCCATCAATCACATTAGCGTCATTAACTTCGCTCTGGACAGCTAATCAAATTAAATATTCTAGTTGTTAATTATATTGATACCACTAACTTCACCTAGGATAACCAATTAAATTAAATATATTAGTAGTCAACTACATTGATATGACTTGCTTAGCTCCCGACAGCTAGTCAAATTAAATATTATGGCAGTTAATTATATTGATACCACTAACTTCACTCAGGATAACTAGTCAATTAAATATCCTACCAGTCAATTACATTAATGTCACTAGCTCCACTCAGAACAACTAATCAAATCAATTCTTCTTTGGTATTAGCATTTTTATAAATAAATACACATGTTTAAGAATTTATAATTTGAAAGACTTAAGGAATCTTCTAAACAGAAAAGTGCAGGGCATCTCTTAGAGTCGATGCACAAGTCAGGATAACTAGTCAATTAAATATCCTACCAGTCAATTACATTAATGTCACTAGCTCCACTCAGAACAACTAATCAAATCAATTCTTCTTTGGTATTAGCATTTTTATAAATAAATACACATGTTTAAGAATTTATAATTTGAAAGACTTAAGGAATCTTCTAAACAGAAAAGTGCATGGCATCTCTTAGAGTCGATGCACAAGTCATTGCTCCCTGCAGTTTTTTTTTCCCAGTAGCCTTTCTTATACCATTAAAGATATAATTATCGTAAACAATTCAATACATCATAATTGTTTTTCTTCAAATTCTTATTCAACCAATATTCTCAAACCTTTAATAAGGAAAACCCTTAAAACTCCTTGCACATACACACTTATTAGGTTCATATTCATTCTCAAAGGTTCAATTGTTAAAACTCCCAATTCAATAGCAATAAAATAGCATATATAACAACTTTGGGTTCCCCCTACTTCAAGGATATTTTTAAAAAACCCATTTAATTTCAACTAGCACATATCTTATCATATATTTAGATATTTGGAACAGAAGTTCACCTTTTTTTTTTCTTTAGGTTGGTAAAAACTTCAAGGTTTAATCCCTTGATTTTTTATAGTTTTTTTTAATACAATCATTCAAATACATTTCATATTCACAATTCAACATAATCCTTATGGAAGTTTAAAACAACAACTCATTTTTCTCCCATACCCTTTGGCCAAAATCATTCATTTAGGAACCAAAGGTTCCTTTTTTAAATTCCATACAACTTTCTTATATGAAATCATATAACATGTTATATAACACAATCAAACATAATTTACGCATCAATTTGAATGAAGCAATCCAAACTCTTTTATTTCAACACATGATCAAAACTACCATTAATGGGAGACATGAGTTTCTTTAATTTTTTGTGTTAATTTGATGTTACCCACTCATTTTACACTTCATTTAATGCAATTTATTTTGAATATCACAACAATTAAATAAAAAAAATCAATTATCATTCTTCTTAGTCTTTGTTGATTCTAACTTCAAGGGGAAATGGTTTCCTTTTAAAAAAAACTTTTTTTTTCATTAATTAATTTTACCTATTAGTTATTTATGATTAAGAACACAAAATTAAACCAAAATCACCATTTTAACCAACCAATTATCATAACCCTAACTTTACATAATGCAATCATTAACACTTATGCTTAAAATCATAATAAAATTTCGATCAATCATGGTAATAGAGTTCCTTGTCTCTTAACAACACTAATTCAAGGTAGATTTTACAAAGAACAACTCAATTCCTCTTTACTCTTTACTTTATTTCTCTAGCTTTTAAGCATCACAAACTTAACCAAAGCTTGAAATTCCTTACTTTGATCCTTTTAAACTTTCTTTAAAGCTCTTAATCCAAGTATTTTAAGTGTTTTTTTATGAGAAAATCAAGTGAAAAGAAAAAGAAAATTATTCCCTTCTCTTGTTATCCTTGTTCGGGCCAAAGCGGCTTCGAAAAAAAGCCAAGGCTACATGTTTATATTCTCATGTTATTGATATTTACAACAATGTCATTATGTCTAATTCGTGTGTTTTTCATTTAACTGGATACATCGTCTCGATATTCTTTTTAAATATCGTACATATAAGTTTATTTCTCTAAAATTTCCTTTCTAATTATCCAGTACTATTTCATTTTATTTTTTTATTTAACCTATTTCATTATTGAGTTAAACTTTCAATATTTTACGAACACCATACAAATTTTATATGAGGGTTTACATATTTGGAATTGGCAATGTTATTAAATTACAAAGAAAAAGCCTTGAAATAGAGAGAATGGAAAAACGATTTGAAACTAGAGACGTAGAATAAAGATGAAGAACAACCTACCCTTCAATCTTTCCTTTCCTCCATATCTTTTTTTTTCTTTTCCCGCTATCTCAAAACAATTTAAAGAGTTTAACAGTGCTTGCTATATGTAGCGGGCACTGTTAATGAAGCTAGAATGGAAAGCTCTTTAAAGAGTATAAATATTATAGAGAAAACCATATTGACTGCTATTATATCTAATGACTCTATTTGTAGAGTAAAGTGTGGATGCTATGAATGGCTGAATTCAAAATTATTTTGGAGCACTCCTAAGCCATTGTTTGTAAGTTGTTCATGAAGCTTGAATGAAGAGCCCTTTATAGAGCATGAATGCTATGGAAAAGCACCACATTATTATAGCTAAGGACTCTTTTTAGAGAGCAAGGTGTGGATGCTCTCAATGGCTAAACTTAAAATTATTTTGGAGATCCCCTAAGCAATTGCTTGTGAAATTAAAGTTATAAAACTCGACTTAGAGGTTGCCTTAGGGTAAAATATAAGTTATGGGTTGAAAGGTAGAATTAATTCGAGTCAATAAAAATATTTGTTTAAAAAATAGATTCCACTCAATTCTATACTCGCATAACAACTTTCTCTTTTCTTTTATCGTCTTTTTAATATATATCGATCCTTGAAATCGATAGTCAAAGTATAGGGCTGATCATTTCAATCTTGATATATATTGATACAATTGTGTATATTTCATTTCATTTGTCATCATTATATTACCAATTACAATGTTTGTAACAACAACTTCAATTTGTCCTTTCCTCTTCAATCCTTTTAAAAGTACAAAGAACAAGAAAGATGTAGCCTATAAAAAATTTAATCTTTTTCTCTCATTCTTTTGATGAATCCCTTCTTCATTGCCTTAAAACTTTAACTAATTCCCCCATTTCATATTCATCGTTTATGAAAAATCCTAACTTGTCAAAGGAGTCATGAAAAATCCTACTAGAAACTGTTTATGTTAGTTTATTTGTCAGCTAGTCTTTTGATTTAACAAATGAGAAATGAATAATCTTCTTTTAAAGGTTTTGTTTAATGAAATGTTTGTCTAACTTCATATGTTTTGCTCTATTATGCCGAATAGGATTTTATGAGATATCAATTGTAGTTTTATTGTCACAAAACAAGTTCAATTCCATGTTGGGACCTAGCTTATTTCTATTATTAACCTTCTAAATTATTTGAATCATCCAAGTGAAGACACCTTTCACACATTTTATTTTTAAATTATCTAAGTAAAAAATTAGATTTTAAGATTAATTTTTCAGTCAAGTTTAATAATACCAAATAGTTTCTTGTTATATGAAGTTTTTCTTTTTTACCTTCAATTTTTTTTTTATTCAAGCAAAAGCATGGCACCGTAAACTATTACTTTCTAATAAAAATTTCAAATTTTATGAGGTAAGACGTCTCATTCAGAACACTTTATGTAGCTATCATCATATTATGAAACTTATGACTTTTCTATATAGATAACAATCAGAGAGGAAGGAAAAACACTCTGTCTCAATCCCATTAACAAGATTTCCCCCTCTATGAAATTTACCGAACACTCGCTCCCCTCTCTCATCAGTCTAGGTCAGCCCATTTCTCCCTCTCCCTCTACAAATCCCCACTCCATGTAAACGACACCCTTCTATTGACAAAACGTCACCGTCCACCATTCCTGGCCATCCCCCAAAGACAATCATGCAATTATGCCTATACTCTCTATCCCCTCCATCTCCTTCCTTCTCTCCATCTCCCAACAATCACAACCATTGACTTTTTGGCGTAAAAGTTTTGATTCTTAGTAGAAAAGAGTACATTTTTTTGAAGAAAAGAAGAAAAGATGGAGCAAGCAGTTCTTGATGATATAATCGAGAGGTTATTAGAGGTTAGAGGGAAACCTGGGAAGCAAGTTCAGTTATCAGAATCCGAGATCCGGCAACTATGTGTGGAGTCTAGAGAGATTTTCTTGCGCCAGCCTAATTTGTTGGAGCTTGAAGCACCCATCAAGATTTGTGGTATTTCTTTTCTTCCTAGATTTGCTCTAGTTTGTGTTTTCTAGCATTTTAAGAATGTCCCATGTTTTTATTTTAGCAACCCATGTAAATTTTTGTGGTCTTTTACGCTTTACCTTTTGTTTATTTTTTTAGGCTTGGAGGGTTTTTTTTTTCCTTTACTTTTTTTAAGGATTGGTGTTTAGTTGCTTGCCATGTTTTTTTGTAAGTAAAGATTGTGTCTTTGATGACCCTATTAAGATTTGTAAGTAAAGATTGTGTCTTATATGAACATCATTTTGTTGGTTTTGTGTGTCTTGGAGGATTCTTTTGTGTCCTAGGTGTGATTTTATTGCTTATTATAAAGTGTTTGTAGGGACTTATGTTTTTGTTTAGATGAAAGGTTTAGATTTTACATGGATTATGGTAACCCCATTTGGTGTTGACTAGTTTGTGATTCTTGGATTGGATGGGGTGCTTCATTGAAGTGCTTTTTTGTGATTTGTAGTTGTCTTTTGGTGAAGCCTTGGAGAGTTGTTTTGGGTTTGTTTTACCTGAAATTGAAAGTTGTGACTTGCCAGTGATTTAGCAGTTGTTTATTGCTTCTTTTTGCTGCACAACAGTATCCAAGTCTATATTTTGGCGCAGCTATCTTTTTATGATGTCAACGTATTCTGGTTTTTTGGCTTGATTGGGCTCGCTTGCTTGTTGATTGTGTTTTATATTTCAATGATCCTTGTCTGTAGTTGGACAAACCCATAAATTTTCATTGTATTTTATGCTATCTTCGCTTGGTATGCTGCTCTTATTTGATGAATTTTTAATTATTATTTTTTTTTATGTTTTGGGCACAATTTCAGTGCCATGTTGGTTACTTATCTTCTTGTGTATGTATTGGTTTTGGGAGAATTCATTTTGCCAACTGCACATGATACTTGGAAATAGCTTGTGGACAGTGGGTCCAACTTGGGGCTTTATGTTCTGGAGAATTCATTTGTCTTGTTTTGATTTTGATTGATAGATGAATCTTACTGATTTGTATGTGTTTTGTATGTTCTTATATGCTTATTCGCAAGCTGTGTCAAGATTGTGAACTGAAGTTTGCATTTCATGAACTTATCACAGGTGTCAAATTGACTATTGATACATTTTATTACTTTTTTCATCTGAAAGCATTTCATTTATTTATGGAATGTCTTCTTGTTTTATATATGTGCATTACAAAGGGATTAAATTGTACCAAGGCACGTGATGGGTTTGCATTTTTTATGTTTGTCCATTTATGCCCTTTGTATTGAATGTTCAACATTGAATTTTGACTTGCCAGGGAAATAGTGCAATTGCTTGCATTGAAGTTTAATTGTTTTTAATGAATTCGTGATTGGTTGAATTTAAATTGCAACCATGAACTTTGCATACATATCGAGAACTTCCCAAGAGATCATGTATGTGCAGTTTGGCTATCTTTATGCATCAGGATTAGGAGTTCTTAAATGTCTCAGAGTAATTCACTTGAATCAAGAGCTACAAAAAAATACATGTTATAGTTGATTAAGGTTATGCGGCGTTGTACCAAAGAAAAAAAAAGTTGCATGAAGAATCTGATCTTACAAATTCTGGCCTGTGTTGTGATTCCTTTTTTATGAAATATGCATAATCTTGTCACAATTACCAAATATTGAGGCCTGCTAATTATTGACCCTCATAACTAAGTTATGCGTAACATTTTCTGTATATTAGCAAATCACATTTTTCCATGAAGAAATGTTTGTGAAGACTGTGTTTTAGACATTGCAATGTCTGATTAGTTGGGTGTACTAAGCGCTCTCTTCTTTGATAATTGGCAATAATTGCATGTTTGTGTTCTCCTGTTGTGGAGTGCCGAGGATCCTTCATGTGGGTGTTTGTTACATTCCCAAAATATGTTTGCTGATCTAATGAATTTTATTTGAGTTGCAGATTATTGCTTTTCTTTGTTATTTCTATTTGATGCTGATCTATTTTCTTGTATTGAATCTCTCTCCTGTTCTGTTGAGGGTTCACATATCCTTTTACATGATTTTGCTCATGCACACTGGGAAAAGATTGCTATGAAGTTGTTTTTTGTACCTTTCCTGTTTGTGTCTTCCATGCACTTGGCTTGGTTATGTGCGTGTTAGTATTCCTATTGACACTGCATGGCAGAACTTGCTCAGGATTTTGATTGCAGGCTAGTCATGCCCTAATACAACACCTGCATGATCACTACTATGGCCATTTAATGCTAATCATCATTTCCTGATCTATCCTTTTGGTATTTTTAAATGTCTTTGAGGTTTATGGTTTATTAGATGTCTAAGAAACGTTACTGTCTGCTTTTCATTGTCGTGTTATTATCAAAGTAAATGGTTTAATACTTCCAAAATATGAGTTGTATACTTTTTTATTAATATTTTTTATATTTGACCTCAAAATTGCAAGTACAAATTGCACTAGGAGATCGGAAACTGCTTGTGTTCGGATCTTAATGTACTTGTGCCTTTTTTATTTTATTCAAGATTCTCTAAGCAGTTAACAGAATTTCCTAATTATTTTGATAGCACAGTATTTTGTTTTCTTTAGTTGCATGTTCTAATCTGAACAAAGTTTGAATGATGCTTTGTATTGATCCTTTGAATTATGTATTTCTCTCAAATACTCAGGTTTCAAACTTATTAAACCAACCATCAAACTTGCTCTCTTGATGAGTGTGTTGGATATTCAGTGACATTTGCTCAGGAAATTTGTCCTTATTCTCTTTGATGCAATCTTTCCCCATAAATCCTAGTTTCTTTGCAAAGTCTCTTTTGAAAGTCATTTCTCATGTAGAGAGAAGCTCTAGGTGTTTTTCATTTGCAGCAATCCACTTGGATATTTTCTTGAAAATGCTGTATATGCATTTTCTAGAAAACCCCATTTATTTATTTTTGGCCATGGCTACAAAAATGGTGAAGCCTTTCATCTCTCCAAAGGTGAACAAACAAACGTACTTATTATAACAGTAATCTTGTCCTCATTACTCTTGTATCAAATATATCCTTAAGGTCATTACATTCATGGTTTACGTGCTTGTGCATGATCAAATGTCCATTTATTCTTTGCTGGATGATGCATTGGTGATGGATTTATACATGCAGTACTCTTATGTTGTTTTGAAGTCATTGATTTAAAAAATATGATTGTGTGTGTTGATGAACAATCAATATAGGTAATATTATAAATTAGGAAAGAATTGGCATCTTTATGTATCACTAGATTTTTTTTTCTCCCCTTCCTTACTAAGGAATTTTCTACTGTTGTTGGAATATGCTTGTAACATGCAGGTGATATCCATGGTCAATATTCTGATCTTCTAAGGCTATTTGAATATGGTGGTTTCCCTCCAGATGCAAACTACTTATTTTTGGGGGACTATGTGGATCGAGGCAAGCAAAGCCTGGAGACAATATGTCTTCTCCTTGCTTATAAGATAAAATATCCAGAAAACTTTTTCCTCTTGAGGGGAAACCATGAATGTGCTTCAATAAACCGCATATATGGTTTTTATGATGAGTGTAAGAGAAGGTTTAATGTTAGGATATGGAAGGCATTTATTGATTGTTTTAATTGCCTACCTGTGGCTGCACGAATTGATGAGAAGATTCTCTGCATGCATGGTGGATTGTCTCCAGAGCTAAATAATTTGGAACAGATTCGAAACTTACAGCGCCCAACTGATGTACCAGACTCAGGTTTACTCTGTGATCTTCTCTGGTCAGATCCTAGTAAAGATGTTCAGGGTTGGGGGATGAATGACAGGGGAGTTTCATACACATTTGGTCCTGACAAGGTGGCAGAGTTTCTTCAGAAGCAGGATTTGGATCTCATTTGCCGTGCCCACCAGGTTTGAACTGTCACAGCAATTCAATTTCTCTTGGGCAGGCTTCTAGTTGAATTCATATCCACTATTACTTGTAAGGTTGTTATGAATTAACAATGTGGAGCCACACTTATATCCTTTATTGAATTGCTCAGTTTTCTTTTGGGAACTGTACATATGTTTGGAGTGGTTTTTGAGCCAATTGGCCCTTGAATTTCTTTGTTTACCTCAAGAAAATGGCCCTTGACATTTTCCCTATAAATTTATAACTTACTGTGATATTGTCTCTGGTTGTCCATTCTATTCAGAGTTTTCAGTTATAACAGAGTTTATTCTTTTTCAATCATTTCTAAGACTTTATGATTCATTCTTTCCTGAATGTATTTTGCAGGTTGTGGAGGATGGATATGAGTTCTTTGCCAACCGACAACTCGTAACTATATTTTCAGCGCCTAATTACTGCGGGGAGTTTGATAATGCTGGTGCTATGATGAGTGTGGATGAGACTTTAATGTGCTCTTTCCAAATATTAAAGCCTGCTGAAAAGAAATCAAAGTTTAAGCCTGGAAACACTTCAACCGGAGTAGGTGTTTTTGGGAGCACCATTACAGCCAAGCCTGGAAACCCTCCGCCAGGAGTCAAGGTAAATGCATGACTTATAAAGACCTGAAATGCTGTTTTTGTAGTGGATTTTTTAGATAGATAAGATAGATAACAGAGTACTCGATGTTAATTGTATGATAATGTGCCCTTTTGTAGTTCATGTATTTATTTAAATATTTTGGTCAACAGTCAAGTGGAGAAGTAGTTAATGTTTGTCCTTGTCTATGTTCTGGCAGAGCTTTCCATCTTTCATGGTCATCTTTTGAAAGTGATTTTAGTGTATACCTTTACAGTTTTTATCTGGCACAACTTTTAGGAGGGGAAAATTTCAACCATTTTCTCATGTATCCAAAAGACTGAAAAGAAACTTAAGAAATTGTGCATGCTTCACAATTTGAACTCCAGTTTTTCTTCTCTTAACTTTTCCTTCCTCCATTTTTTTATACTTTGGCACTCTTTTGTGGTTGTCCTGATACTTGTAAATGTTCTTTTCTCTTTCCCCTTCAATTGGAATAAATCTGCAGTTAGTGACGTAGTGTGAATGCTCTCTTCTACATTGGCTGACCAGGGATAAATGTGCCACCATGTTGAATTGACAGATGCAATGGTGGAGCGACTGTAGAGTTGGATGAAACATGGTGCATAAGGTGGCTTGTTTGTGGTAGTCAAGCAAATGGGTTTAGGGTAGTTTTAAGGGAAACTCATTGTTTAGCCATGGATAGAGAATCTTCTGCAAATTAATAAAAAAGTTAATGCTGTGAGGAGGAAGACATATTTGTTCAACCCTCTTGAAGTTTGTATTAGACAGCTTGCATGTGTTGATAGTGCTTTCTCAACTCTCTCTAAATGGGAAAACCACTTGCCATTCGTTCAAAAAAAGAAATTTGTCTATTGTGTCCGAAAAAAGGGGAGAATGCAAATTATGTATTTTGTCTTCGTTGCATTTGACTTATGCTTATTGTGTGTTTCGGTATTTTTATTTTACATATAATTGCTAACTGTCATATTTGTTTGTTTTGTTTATGGCATTGCAGTCCTTCCTTGGCACAAACGTATGACTGTTGGATTTCCACGTAGAGATCAAGCTTAGTTGGACCAAGAACACTCCGACATTCAAGGTCCATTTAATTTTCTTACTGTATGCTGAAATTTGTATAAATTGGAGGGGGTGGTGAGGGTGGGGGGTTAGAATCCGATGCAAAGATTTTGCTTTCCTTATATAAAGTTGGGTTTGAAGATAGAAGGCTGAGTTCTCCTCTTCTTGATTGTACACTGATAGTTGCTAGAATTGCTGCTATGAATTGTTTCCATGTTGCTCTTATTGTTCCTCACATCTGGGAGCTTTTTAAAAAAAAAACCAGAGCTAGGGGCTGATCAGGGCAAGCACAAAGTCATAGGTCAGCTCATTTTTATTTATTTTTTAATTCTATAAAAAATTAAAAACAACATCGTTCTGAGAAGAAAAGAAAGGAAAAAAGTCAACGTGTTTTGGCCGTTTGACCGTGATACTAAAAACAGTGTCTAAACAATGAACTCGTGGATCTCAATACCATCTTTGAGTTTGAAGGAGCTGTGCAATACACGGAGATGGACTTTGTCTTTAAAGAGATGCTTCCCCCTCTATGTATTCTGCTGTTGTGTGTTCATCTTCTTAGGCTATGAGGTCTATAAAAGATCATATGTTTTCATATTATAAAGTGTGTTCAAAATAACCGGGTTATCAAGAAAATATATATAAAAAGTTAATTGAAAAAATCAAACCGAGTGGTAAAATTGAAAAAAATGATTGAAATACATGAAAGAATCTCGTTCGGTTTAAAGGGTCTGAAACTGATTCAACTAAACCTAAACTGAACCAGAAAATCACAAAATAAATTAAGGTATAAAAGGAAAATATGATACAAAAACTGAAATTGAGAAAAACCAAGCCCCTCCCTCTCTCTGATAGCCCAACCAGCCAATCTCCCTCTCACTCCATAGCCCAACATCCACTTTCCCTGTCACTATTGTTCAATAAGCAGAACATAAACGAACCAAATGGAGTTGAATCGAGACGACTCGTTGGTGAGTCAGATGGGCGGGGGAGTATGTTCAAATGATAAAACAAGTTGAAGAGAGTGAGGATTTGTGGCCTCAAAGACAAAAAAAAAAAAAAAAAGATCTTCTATTTCCTGCTTTCTTTTCATGTAGTGATCTGATCTGAAGTTCAAATTTGCCAAGTTATAGACCTGATTTGAACAATAAGCGTCCACAGAGAGAGATGTATTTACTGTTCAATGTAGCATATATAGTTTATATTAGAACAGAAGAACTTATGAACATTTTATCAAGAACTTGCTCTCAAATGCTTTAATGTCCAAGTTCTTATATTTTTTGTCATTCTATCTGCACATGTGCTTGCAGTCTCTCATTCTAATGTATTGCAATTCTTTTTTGCAGCTAAAAGTTGTGTGAGAAAGGAGATCCATCAGGTGAGTTCATTGAACCTGCTCTTCAATATAATTGAGGGAACTTAATAAAGTTGTACTTGTTATAACATGTTATTCTGGACAGTTAACTGTGAGTCTATTATAATTAAATGAAATCTGTTTTTCATTTTAATTGTCGAATTTTTAGATTATAAAAATTTAACTTTATAATCCTAATTTTGATAGTTTTTATGATTGTTTTTGTTATTTTTTGATTTTGTGCTATTTTAAGGTTTTGTGTTTTCTTCTTTATAATCTCAAATTTTTATTTTTATTTTCTAGTTGAGGTAGAGTTTTTGATTTATTTAAAGCTTTGTAAACTTTTTTAAAAATAAACTTTATTATTATTATTGTAGAGAATAAAATCTACAAACTCGGGATTCATATCACAGCCCATTTTTCTTATTAAAATCCTTACGTTATTTTTTTTTATTATTACCTTCAGCTTCCATCCGCATCAAGACTGAAATCCCTACAAGACCACATATTGTAAACTCAAAACTAAAAATGGACCAGATCATTTGCTCCCCGAAAACCCACATTATCTTCAACCTCGCTACCTGCCATAGTAGTTATAACACATGGAGGCCATTTCTAATGCTTAATATACAACTTACAAGCATAATTTTGAAATCCGGTTCAGCCTGACAAGTCAACATGTGGCTAGAATTAGACCAGATTGAAAAAAAAAAAAAACAAGGAAAGAAAAAATCAGTGTGACCTAGCTGATAGACCTGACGACTCGGCAAGATCAGGTTGCAAATCCGTTGCCTTTTGTTTTTTTTTTTACTAAAACGATGTCGTTTTGATTTGAAAAAATAAAAAATTAACCCGGTCAAAACCTAAAATTCAAATCTTGAACTAGTTCGGCCATTAACCAAGTCTTAAAACTATATATGATTCCGAGGTTGTTTGGAAGTACGAATGAGGAACGAGAGTGTAAAAACATGGAACAGAAGTGTTGGTTTGTCAACCTCACCTCATTCCGAAGGCACTGTTTATTTTTTTTCAATGTTTGCTGTCTTTGGCTGTTCAGTAGATAGGTTTAGGGTTCTTGAATACAAGATCCATGGGAAGGGAGCTGAATTGGGACGTGTGAAGGCTGCTAACTCTTTTACTTGTGGCCAAATTCCACTAGCTGGATCGAGCCATGGGTTCAAGGAAATGGTGGGTCGCCGTGGGATTGAAGGGCGCACTATTCTGCATGGCAGGCTCGTGTTGATGTGACCACCTGGCTACAAAAGGGGTTCAAGTTCTTCCAGCTCTCCAGTTTTGACTAGAATCTTCATTACAAAATTTGAAGGCCTGCTAGCTTTTCTATGTGGTGACAGCAATAATGATGATTTTCAAGAATTTATATATTATGCACTAAAATAAAAATATTAATTTAATAAAATTCAGTTGACTCGGATATATTTATAATGACTCAATTAATCCAGTTAAACTCAATCCAAACTTAATAATATCAACACTTATATATATATATATATATATATATATATATCTGTGTGTGTAAAAGAACTGCTGACCTATTTTTAAGTCAATTTCCAATCAGGTTTGACGTCTATGCTATTTTTATGATGATTTTCAAGAATTTATGTTGCCTTTGCTTCTACGAAATTTCTTAAATTGACTTGTCGGTTTGATTCTTTTTTTATTATTATCAAATATAAACCAGTCATCGATAGAAAAAATGCTTATAAACTAGTATATTGAGAATTTTAAGAAACGACTGGTCAAACGACATAGAAGGCAGACAAGTCAAGGGGAACCTTTCTTCACTCCATCAACCAAAGCAATCCGAGGAGAAGGACAGGAAGCCATAATAATAAATTATCTTCTGGGCCATGAACGACAGACACCTCAAGGTCTTCTGCTACTTTTCTCGATATGCTATTCCACATATCTGCTTTCCTTGTGATTTCTTTCTTTTTAATATATAATCGTGCTGGTTTCACATGTATTATTTATTATTTAGTTATTCTTTCGAAACAAAAAAAAATAAAGAAAATTAAGATAAGAAAATATATTTTTTGGAAATATTAATTAACCGAGCGCAGTCTACGCAAATATTCGGGAGAAGATCTTTGAATCCTTATGCAGTCCATTCAATGAATTGGGACATCTAGCAAATAAATAAATATAAATTTATTATAAATCTTGAATATCCGAGTTTATGATTTTAATTATAAAGTCTAATTATTGATATTTAACATAGCCATCTTCCTTGCCATTTTCATGATCCAATTCATATTAGAAATGAGTAAAAAAACCAAACAACTGATTAAATCGAGAAAATTAGAAAAAAAAAACAATTAAAAAAATTAAACTGTGAAAAAAACCGATTAAAATTTTGAAAAAACCAACCATTTTGGTTCGATTTTGATTTTATAAGCCTAAAATTAAACCGAAAAAACTGAGTCAGATCGGTTTTGTTCTAAAAAACCAAACTGAACCAAAATCGATCGGTTTGAACCGATTTCGATTTAAAAAAAAAAAACAGTTTGGTTATTTTTTTTTATAAAAATCAAATTGAACCAAAAACAATAAACTCTTATTAGAACCTGTCTAAATTGTGTTAGTTTCATAATCCAACTCGATTTATATAATTTCTTTATTGTTGCATATGTTTTGAATATTTTTAAATTTTATTTTTATTTTTATTTTAGCTCTGAGATGTTAGCTAACTAGGAAAAATATCTAAATAAATATTTTAAAAATACAAACACAAACAGTATAAATGTTCCTAGAAGATTCCTTTATCATTCAACATTTCCTCCTCTTCTTTTTTTTCTCTCTTTTGGCCCCCACAGCCACAGGAGATGTGTTTTTCTAACATTTCTCATGGACTAAGTACACCATTCTACTGGTAAGGTCTCTTTTTCCTTCAAAGAAAATGAAATATCCCATCTCTGTGTGGAAGCTTGACCCGAATTACACTCCTTACTGAACATCATTATGGCAAATTTCCTGTGCCCATGAGAACAATAAGTCAAAAGAAATGGCTTCATAAGTGCATGTGACAATATTGACACCACAAAAACAAAAATAAAAACAAAAAAAATTAAGAAGATGCTTAGTAGATTCTTAACGTATATATTTTGAAATCTGTCTTGACTAGCAGAGGAGCACTTAAAATTTTATTGTAAAAATAAAATGAATCACATTACTTAACATACACGATATTAAGTTTGTTTGAGAATGTAATTAAAGTTATTTTTAAAATATTTTTTATGTTAAAATACATCAAAATAATATATATATTTTTAATTATTTTTAAAATCATCTTATCAAAATTATCACCGCCTAAATAATAAGTCAAGAAAAATGGCTTGACAAGTGCACGTGACAATACTAACACCACAAAAAATTAATTGAGAAGATGCTCAGTAGATTCTTAACGTGTATATTTTGAAATCTGTCTTGACTAGTAGAGGAGCACTTAATAAATTCCTTCAGTCACGGGTTTACTTTTTAATTTCTTTGCAAAACAGTGTGCGTTTGTTTTGCATTTTAATTTGTATTTTAAATTGTTTTATATTTAAAAAATATCAAATTAATATATTTTTAGATATTTTATGGTTTTTATGTGATAATATCAAAAATAAATATAAAAAAACATATTGTTATATATTTTAATTAAAAAATTGTAAAAATAAAATGAATCACTTTACTCAACATACAAGTTGTCTAGAATTTAAATAAAAAGAAAGAAGAAAAAGAGTCTTTATTTTAAAAGTGTTTTTGAAAAAAATTAAATTTTATTTATTTTATATTTATTTTAAATTAATATAATTTTAGTATTTTCAAATCATTTTAATATGCTGATATCAAAATAATTTTTATAAAATAAAAAAATATTATTTACATGTATTTTAACACGAAAAATTATTTAAAAAGTAATTACTAGACTCATTATAGACTTTACATTCAATATTTCTATACTCATTCTTTAAAGAATTAGGGTTTGATTCATACTTATTCATGTGTGTGTGTTTTTTAATTTATTTTTTAGCATTTTGGTCCACAATCATGGCATATATATGACATCATTGACGAACCAGAAAGAATTAAATAGCAAGGCCATCAATCTTCGACAATATTGCAAGCACCCATGTGAGCTTGCACTATGAGACGCAACACAAGATTACGAAATCAAAAAAGATTTTTAGTGCTATGTAATTGCGTGTTCGGAGTCAACGTTTTTTTAAAATTTAAATTTAAAAAATATATATTATTATTTTTAATATTATAATTTTAAATAAAAAATAATTTAAATCATAATAGCTAGTCTAAATATAATTATTTTTTTAGAGGTTTACATCCCTTATAATGTTGCTTATATCATTTTTTATTTGGACACTTAAAATTAGTTTTAAATTTTGAATAAATGCCATGCTTTTATTTTTATTTTGTTTTTGTTTTTATGTGTTCAAGAAACTGAAATGGTCAGATAAGAAATTAGGATTGAAAGAGACATTTGTAAACCTCCTTTGGCCACCAAGTTTTTCTACGATAAATGATGGATTGCCTTAGAAATTGGTAACATGAAGACAGAATTGCTCAGAGGAGAAAGAAAGAAAGAAAACTAGAAACCAATTTCCCATCACATCACATGGGTAGGTCCTAGCTAACTTCCAACTTCCACTAGTTGGTGGATGATTTTTTATTTTTATTTTTATTTTTATTTTTATAATTTAAGTTCAGTGCTGCATTACTTTTGGATGGAACTATTATAATCACTTCATGTAATATTATAATGTGTTTGGTTCTCAAGAAAACTGTTTAAGGAATCGAAGAAGTAACTCTTTTTTTATTTTCTTGTATTTGGCATCGTGTAACAATTTGTATAAATAAATTTTAAAAAAATGTTATAACTTTTTTTACCCAAGATCTTAACAAAAACAATTTAGTGAAACTTATACAAAATTATTATATATTAATTAACCAAATACTTATACAATTTCAACCCATGGTATTAAAGGAAATTTTTCAAGGAATTGAAGAAGGAATAGCCATTTCCTTTACTCTTTTGATCTTGAGTCTAATTATCTACTAGTATCCATTAGGTAAAGTTAGAATTGAAGTCCAAACATAGTTTAATTTGGCCATCACCCAAAAAAAGATTACTTAGAAGCATGTTTAGGGTTTGGGAATTGAAGGGCCATGTATCCTTTTTCAAGTTTAATTAATTTATTTGGGATTTTTTTTATAATCATAAATATCCGAATTAATTTACGCGCATTGCGATTAATTTCTCAAAACCCTGAAGTTAATGACTATATAAATTTTTAGTAACCTTAAAATTTATAGCACTCAAATTAATAATTTTTAGATAATAAATTTAAAATTTAACTAATTAAATTATATTTTAAAAATTATTCATGGTACCATTTTATTAGTTCAAGATGACCTAGTATCTCTAGATGATGGAGTTAAGAGACAAACTAATTAAACTATATGTTGAAGATTATTTATGGTACCATTTTATTAGGTCTAGATGACCTAGTATCTCTAGATGATGGAGATAACTTATCAAATTAGATGCTAGATCTATTATCATACCTAACAGGAGACCAAGCATGCTTGAGTCCCAAGAGATCACTTTGTTTTTACACATAAAAAGATGGTCAAAGACTCCAAAAAAACCAGACACGTCACACGTCTCCCTCTCTCCTCTGTCTGTACTTGTCTGGTCCTTTGCCACTTCTGAAGATTCCTCAACTTGGAACCATGATAAGCTATCAAAGAAGCGTTCACACCTGATCCCCGTCCAGCAAGATTCATCACTTCCAGCTAGTCCCTCACCAGCCCATCTGCTACAAAGTCCTAGCTCTAGCTATTTTATTTCTATTTTATTGTTTATTTTGGATTTTTTATTTTGGATTTGTTCATCTCTTGGCAGGCTCCCCACAAGATTTTAAATTCATTTCTAGGGTACAATAATGCAAGATTCACCTGCTGTCTTGAGAGGGATCCTTTTGTCCTCTTAGATAGAGTGAGTTTTTTTTTTTTTTTCTCTCAATAATGGATGTTGAATCCATTTATTTAATATGAGTCACACCATCTTACTCATGATAATGCCTCATTTTCATTTATTGAGTTAACTCATGTTTGATGTGACTTCAAGTTGTATTTATTAAATGTAATCCGGGTTATTTTGAGGTAAGATTTGAGTTATAAATTGAATGGTTCATGTAGTAAAATATTATATTATTTGAGGGGAAAAAATAAATCAAAAATTTACTAAATTAAAGTTAGCTAAATCAAATTATTTATAAATTAATATTTTTTTAGATTAATATAGATGTCTAGATCAACTTGTGTATATATCGACTAATTTCATGGGTTCTGAAGTTAATAATTTTATAAATTTTTAATAATTTTAAATTTTATAAAATTCGAACCGATAATTTTTAATATATATATATATATATATATAATTTGATCAATTAATTTATGTCTTTTAAAATTTAAATTAATATTTTTTATCACTTACATCTAGAGTGTAATTAATAATAACCAGTTGATATCAATCACACATAACAAAAAGGAGTTGTTGCCAAGCAATTAATGTTGCTGGCACAATTTTCAAATAAATAGGACATTTGATAACTCAAATGTCCTTTTTAATATCTTAAAGAAATTACTATTTATTTGAAAAATTAATTTTTAGCTTGATGCTAATCTTGTCACCGGGGCCAATTTAATTGGAAGTCGATTCCCAATTAGAACTCATTCTCAATGCTCAACTTAATTTTATCACGCATAGATAGTTAGATATATTTATTTATTAAAGTTTTTCTTAAATTATTTTTTATTTAGAAAATATTAAATTAATATTTTTTAATTATTTTAATGTAATACAATTGTCAATTATCTTAGTTACTTAGTCACTTTTTTCTAAGTCTACCCCCCTGCCCCAAAGGCAAGGGAGCTTTGACAAAAGCACAATTTAAATCCCATATCTTAAGGCAAGGCAAGAGGAGAGGTCTACAATGGTGCCAAGAAACAGCATAATCTGAGCATATGCTCTGTGCATCCTGTAATCGTGGAAGCCACCTGTAAGCATCAAACCTTTGACCTCACTGCGTGAAAAACACCCAACGGTTAGCATAAACTTGGGAGCTAAGACAACGTTATTGATTCTTGAATCACATTGCTCCGACAGCATCGTATTTTTCACAGATTATTAAATATATTTTGATTTTGATTTGCACAAGTTAGTTTGATAAATTCATAATTTGAAATACGTTATGAGTCAAGGTTTAATTTGAATTGATTTAAAAAATAACTTATTTATAATAGATGTTAGAAAGTTGATTGGGGAATTCAAAAACATTAAAGTTAAGAATTTTTTTTTAAAAATAATTTTATTTTTTATATAAAAAAATAATAATAACAGCATATGCCATGGCATATCCTTGAAACATGCCTTCATGAGAAGATGACGCAGCTTGCATTTACTACATGGCTACACAGAAAATCAAACAAAAGTTGCACTCAGATCCAAAAAAAAATGAAGGATTATTTTTTATTTTTTATTAAAATAATATTTTTTTATTTTTAAAAATTATTTTTAATATTAGTTCGAGTGCTACAGTCCTTAAAATCACTAGAAACATATATAATTGTTAATTTCAGGATCTTAAAAGATTAATAGAGATAGATATAAACTGACCTGTTCGAGTGCTACAATCCTCGAAATCACTAAAAACTTACATGTTAATTTTAGGACCTCCAAGAATTAGTAGTAATGCGCGTAAACTAACCTGGACAGTTACAGTTAAAAAAAATAATTTTATTTTTAGTTTTAAAAATATTTTTAAAAAATAAAAACAACCAAACCAAGACATGACAAAATATTCACAAGAATAATGGTAAAAAGTTAAAGTAGAGACATCATATTAAAGTAGAGTAATATTACAAACTTTCTTTAGCTTTCTCACTTCCTTGAATTCTTACAAAAAAAAACAAGCAAAGGCGGGGAAAGACGGGATTCTCAACCATTTTCTTCTGAACTATCTACAGCCTCTCTTGGATTCTCTCTTCACACAGCATAAACAAGGCCAAAAAAGATAAAACAAAACAAAAAAAAGGTCACAGTCCTTTGCAGCAGTGCCTCCCACCGGAGATGATGCCATGTGACTGTTTCCTTGTCCATTTCTCCCGTCCTCTCTCCTCTCTGCCATGGAAAAAACTGAGATTCTGGAAGTATTCACCATAGGGTTTTGTGCTGCACAAAGAAAGGTCGGGATCTTGTGACTTGATAGGTAGTTGGATATGTACATACCGTAGAGTGATAAGCTATTAGCAGTACTTGCTTCCATTGTATTTTCTTGGATTTTACAAGGGCAGATTAGACCATTGAAACTGTCTCTCCTCCACTCAAGATCCATGGGTGCCCTGCATTCCACATAGCAAGAAACAGAGTGAGCCTCATGATTTAGGAGCATCGAAAGAGTGATTCAAAGCCAGAGAAGGGATAGGGATTTATGTTTGGTTGATGAGAGATTTGTTGAAAACGAAAAGCCTTTTCAGCATTTTAACTGGTAAACTCTGTGATCGGAAGAAAACCCATCTTAAATTATAAAAAACAGAGGATTGTGCTGTAACGGTTCAAAACCTGTTTGGTTAACAAGAAAATGGTGAAAATAAAGAAAGCCCATCTTGGAAACCTAACTCATGAACTCATTAATCAAAAGAAACCCCACTTCGAATCCTCAAGAAGATCACCAAAAGTCAAAAAACGTTTTAAAACCCTGTTTGGTTAACAAGAAAATTGTGAAAATAAAGAAAATTCATTTCAGTGTTCTAACTCATGAACTCAGTAATCAAAAGAAACCCACTTCAAGCCCTCAAAAAGATCACCAAAAGTCTCAAGACTTGACCCAAAAATCTCAAAAAAATCGAAGGAACTTACTCAGAGCTTGCTCAGCTGAAAATCTCCTAGAAACGTCTCTACAGATCATCTTCCTCAACAGATCCTTAGCTTCCGGGGAAACATTTCTAAAAACCTTGGGCGGAAATCTCAAATTCCCTCTAACAACAGCTTCAAAAATCTCCTCAACAGTCTCCCCATAAAACGGAGGAAATCCAGCCAACATAGCGTACAAAACCACCCCAGCACTCCACACATCAACCTTCTCATTATAATCCCTCCCCATCACCACCTCCGGCGCCACATAATACGGCGTACCCACCAGCCCACTCACCGTCCCATCCTCCGCTACCCAAACAGCCGACCCAAAATCCGCCAACTTCACCCGGTCCATCTCGTCAAACAATATGTTATCCGGCTTTATATCTCTGTGCACGATACTAAACCTATGGCAATGCGCTATTGCTGCCAACAACTGCTTCATTACAGACGCAGATATGGCTTCGCTGAATCCTCCATTACTCTTTATCAAACGATCATAAAGAGTATTCTGCTCGCAAAGCTCTAATACCATGTCAAGAGAGTCTTCATTGTCGTAGACATCGAAGATTTCGACAATGTTTGGATGAGGAGACAGGAGGGACATGATCTTTGCTTCGTTTTGAAGACACTCTCGGTCCGTTGGATCCGTAAGGAGATTCTTGTCTACAGATTTACAGGCAAAGAAATCGTTCTTGATGGGTGAAAAACAACGAGAGATTGTGCCAAATCTACCGCGGCCGATCTCTTCACAAATTTGATAGTTGTTCTTTAGGGTCTCACACATTTTCTTGAAGGTTCTTTGGAGTTTGTTTTTATTACACTAATTTTTGGTTACTTTGTTCTTACTTTATAGAGGAAGAGACGGAGAGGTGAGGGAATTTGTCTTGGGAATATTCTTAAATTAAAATAGAATCGATGAACTGTAATTCAACTGGTGGGTCCGGTTACAGTTATTAGGGTCTCTGTGAGTGTTTGAGAAGTTGTATTTTAAAATATTTTGTATTTAAAAAAGTATTAAAAAGGTATTTTTTATTTTAAAAAAGTTATTTTTAATATTAAAACATTAAAATTTTTGAAAATATTCAAAAAAAAAATTTAAAAATAATTAATTAATAAAATTATTTTTTAAAAAAATACTTTTAAAACGTTTTCTAGAATTTCATATTAAAATGAATCAATCATTTTAACATGTCAAAATATTTCCCATCAAATTCCAATCAAAATAGTTTGATTTTTTAAATTAAAATAATATTAATTTAATTTAAAAAACAAAACTCTTCAAAAACCATTTTAAATTAACATAAATTAATAGGAGTTAGCTCCCTAACTCATATTTCCGAGTATTAAACATAGTTTAGATTTAATAAATTTGAAATTAATTAATTTTATTGATGTGTTAATTTTTTTATAGTAAAAAATTAGAAAGAAATTTGAAATCAACTGATTTTATTAATATATTAATTATTTTTTATAATAAAAAAACAAGAAAGAAGGCTTTAAAATTTGACATGTATTTGTATCAATTTTCATACATTATACTACAATTTTTATTATACAACCTACACATGAATTGTAGCATTTTTAAAATGCATTGTGTTTTCTTGATGTTTTTCTAGCAAAAAATATGATCTTACACAACAGTCCATTATAATCTAAGACTAATATTTAAATACTTTTTAGAAAATAATAAAAAATATATTAGTTTTGATCTTGGATTTAGTAATTTTAGGTTGTTTTGTGTGGGTAAAGATTGTTAAGAGAGAATTTCTCAAGGATTTTATTGTTATATCCGAACTTATGATTTTATGAGTTTGATATATTATTTCTTTAAAAATCTAGTAATTTAATTTTTTAAAAATAATTATTGATTACGAATATTTTATCTTGCAAAGGATAGCTTTTAAAAAAGAGAAAAAAAAACAGTGATACAAATACGAATTTTAGCCTTTTGCAAATAAGAAATTTGAATAAAATTAGCCTTACGCAAATAAGAAATTTGAATAAACTTTTGGTGCATGGCAAACAGGCGTGTCGTCTACTCTCCAACTACCTGTTGGATATACACAGAAGCCACATATTTTTAGCTTATAGAAACGCAGTTTTATATATTTTTTAAAAAATATATTTAAAATAATTTTATTTTTTTTTATATTAAAATTTATTTGTAAAACATTTTAAAAAATAGATTTAACCGTATTAATAAACACAAAATAAATATAATAAATGACGAACATGGTTTCCCTGTTAGAAAATTGATGGGGTTTGTCGTTTGTTTTTTGGAAAGTAGGGGAATTAATTTTTTTTTTCCTTACAAGGAGAAAAACAAATGGATTATGAAGTTTCCTTTGTCTATTTCTTGATTTTTATTTATACATAAATTTATTTGTTTTCTGAAAAAAATATCTCTGCATTGCCATTATTGCTTACCTAACTCCAAATCAAAATGTACGATGACATTATAATATCTCACATTTGGGTTTTTCTAGCATGTATCATGAGAAAGTACATATTAACCGATAAAAAAATATTTTATTTTTATAATTATTATTTTTTTAGCTCATGATTTAATTTTGCTGGACATAAAATTTAAAATATTTTAGTTATATTAACTTTTGTTATTAAACTTAACTCAAACAAGCAGATGAACTGAGACTTATTTGAGCTGGATTTATTGTCTGATTAGGAGTGTAGCTACAATTATTTTTTAAAGTAATTTTCATGCTGAAATGTATTAAAATAATATTATTTTATTTGTAAAAAAATATTTTTAAAATCAGCACATTAAAACGATCTAAAACATAAAAAAAAAAAAAAATTTAAAAAAACATGGTTTGCACCGTGTTTCCAAATAATACCTAAAAAAATAAGATAAAAGCTAATATCGTCAAACCTAAATAACTTGACAAGTTATCTATGATGCAATCATCTTGATCAAAACTCGATTTAAATTTCATTTAATTTTTTATAAATAATATCATGTCAACCTTTCTTAAAAAAAAAAAATATTATAATATATTAATTTAATTCAAGTTAAATGTCCATAGAATAAGATTAAATAATTAACTCTAACAACATAATGGGCTTTGTACAATATCCCCAAGTTCAAGCAATTATTAAGAATATGTCCTAGGTTTAACTTACTTATATAATAGTCATGCCTTTGAACAAAGTTGCTCGATAAACGAATTAATAAATCTATGGGAATTATTACGAGTAAAGAATCCATAGTATTCAACGGTGCTAGTTAATTTGTTTGAAATATGTAAACATAATTAAATAAAAGAAAATTATGTACCTTAATTATTCTATAGTTTAGTTATTTTTGTATTTACTTTTTATATTTTAAAAATTACAATTTATATTTTTTATAAATGTAAAATAAACTAGATTATAAGATGATCTAGGATGTAAAATATTATGCACAATAAAATTTAAAATATAAAACCTAGTTAGAAAAACACAAAAAATAAAGGGGTTAATTTACTGTAATTAGCCAATACGAGGAATGCATTTAAACTAGATATAGAATATGTTGTTTTGATATTTAAATTGCTTTTGTAGTTAATTTTAAATTTTAATTATTTTTTTTATTCTTTTGATTTTCTTGGTTTTTATCTTTATATAAACAATTCATGTGTTATTTTCTTATTAGATTAAATTTCATATTTTATGAAAAAATATCATAGTTTTTTTTATCATTTGAAACTACAACCTTAACCTTAAAATCTTAATTTTTATTTGCATTATACGATGAATTAATGAATGAGTTATTTAGATGTATAGTAACGATTATTTTTTAAAATATTTTTTATTTAGAAATATATAAAAAATATTTTATTATTATTATTTTTAAATTATTTTTTACATTAAAACAAAGATCCAATGGACGAAGAGATCATCCAATTATTCACAGCACTCCCACCAGCTCATAATAATGAAGAATTATGAGCGAAATACTTTCAGCTGAACTCCACCAACTCTGGGATTATGATTTTTTTTATTATTAATTTTTTATCGTATGTAGCTTAATGTTCTAGATGTAAAAACTTCACCTCCATGGATTTTAAGAAGAAAACTTATAAATTCATCCTTCTCCACATAACCGATAATAACTTGAAATTGAATGATTGATGAAGAATAAGGTAGAACATAGTGGAATCATTTCTTATAAGCTAAATATTGAACCCTTACCCGTTCAAAAATCATCGCAGAATATCAAGAAGAACTTGCAGAATTTATTTTTTTTACTTTTGCATAGTGAAAGAAAATGTGCATTATTATATAACATTTGATGTAGAAAGTGTTGCTGGTATGTTTGTGCCGAAAAAAACTCAGCCATGTATAAACAATCATATCTGGTGTAATTTAATTGATTAGTATTTAAATTTATTTTTTAAAAATAATTATTTTGAATTTTATAAATTTTAAAATTATTAAAAACATTATTATTATCTTCAAGGATACACTGTAAAATATAAAATTATAACTTTAGTACGTAAACCTTAATATATTGTAAAATATTTCTCAAAGTTAATTAGTCATGATTCAATAAATAATATATTAAAAACAACAATAGAGTTGACTTGCTTTCTTATTATTAAAAAATAATAAATTTAATTAGTGTTTTGAAGTGTGTTAATAATTATTTTTTAAAATATTTTAAAATATTACTTTTTATTTTTAAAAATTATTTTTAATATAGTGCATCAATATAATATAAAAATATAAATAATTAATTTAAAATAATATATATGTGTATATATATATATATATATATATATATATATATATTAAACACAAAAATCGTATCTCCTCCGCCTTTTGTTAGGAATCAGGTGTTAAGCAGTACACAGAGGTACATGTCCTGTCTCCACTCTCCACTACTTCAGCTGCTGCTTTCCATTCATTGTTTCTGCACATCATTACAAACACAATAATGCATTAAGTGCTATCACATCAATGGTCTTTTTTATTTATTAAATTATTGTCTTCGATTGAATCCTTATTGTCTTCGATTGAATCCTTATCTTTAGCTACTATAACACCAAAGTTTTGTCACTTCCCTACCACTTCCTTTCACTTTACAAGAAATCATAGCATGTTTGTTTGGAATAAATGATAAAATAACATGATTCAAAAAAAAAAGTATAGTTTATACATGCATGATTGAAAAATATAAGATTTAAACTTGTTGGTATTTAGAAACGTGACGTTTAAAAATTATATAAAATAGTTTTATATAAATTAAGATGAGGAGAAAGAGAAAAAAAATATTAAAAAAAAATTAGATAGCGACGACATACACTAAAGTATACTTTATATGTATCATGATTGAAAAATAAAAAATCTAAATTTGTTTGTATTTAAAAACTTGGCATTTAAAAGAAATTATAAAATGGTTTTATATAAATTAAGATGAGGAGAAAGAGAAATATATATCGAAGGCATATTAAAATTTTAATTGTAACATCATTGGTATCGTCAAAATGATACCAATAAAATAAATCTAGCGATATCAAAAAAAGTCACCAACAGTGTTCCAGGTATGCTCCACTTGATGCTCAAAGTAGTATATGACTCACTTATTTTTGGCAAAAAATATGACAATTTGTATTTATTGTTGGTGATCTTTTTTAAGTGCTATCACATCGATAACTTTTTTTTATTAAATTATTATCTTGGATTTAATCCTTATCTTTAGCTACTATAACACCAAAGTTTTGTCACTTGCCTACCACTTCCTTTCACTTTACAAGAAATCAAGTGGTTGTTTTTTCTTATTAGCATGTTTGTTTGGAATAAATGATACAATAACATGATTTGATATAAAAAAATAGTATAGTTTATATATCTCATGATTGAAAAATATAAAATTTAAACTTGTTAGTATTTAGAAATGTGACATTTAAAAGAAATTATGAAATAGTTTTATGTAAATTAAGATGAGGGGAGAGAAAAAATAAAAAGAAAGAGACATCCAAAGCATATCAAAATTCTGATTATGACATTATCAATATCATTAAAATGATACTGATAAGATAAATCCAGCGATACAAAGAAATATCACGAATAATGACTTGGTATATTACACTTGTTGTCCAAAGATGGCATGAGACTCACTTGTCTTTAGCAATAAGTGTAGCTATTTACATTCATTATTGATGATATTTTTTAATGTTGTTGGATTTGTTTTGTGGAGATTTTTCAAATAATACTGATGATTTCATAATTTATTTAGATTATTTTATAATTTTTTTTAAAATATCATGTTTCTAAATAACAACAAGTTTAAATTTCATACTTTTCAATTACAGTATATGTAAACTGTATTATTTCATCAAATGTTTTTTATAAATTGTGTTATTTTGATGATTGTTTTATTAAAAAAAAAAGTGATGTTAAAAAAGAAAGAAGAAAAAGTGACAGAAAGGAGAGCTAGCTTGACTATCGAAAAGTTTCTTGGCGGGGCATTTTCCACTTGTTGAGCATTTATTTGTCTCCCACCATAATCAACTTTTCCACAACAAAGTAAATAAAACAAACGTGTCCTTCTTTGCTTTTCTTGATTGATGAATTTCTCTTTACATTTTCTTAAACAGGGAACAACTATACTCTGCCGTGACTTAACCTTCTAGATTATAATTTATTCGCAAAAATTTGGGGGTGGGCCCATGGATCCATGCATTATTGTTTACAAAACAGCACGTTCAAGATTTATATTCTATTTATTTTTGAATTTTAAAAATATTTTTTTATATTATAAAAAAAAATTATTAATAATTTTATATCGTTTTAACATGTAAATGTTAAAAATAAATTTAAAAAATAAAAAACTTATTTTAATATATTTTTAAATAATAAATATTTTAAAAATTAACCGCTATTATAATACAACACCATATTTTATAGAATTATTGATAATATATTTAACTTGACTTCTTCAAAAGTTATTTAAAATTTTAAATTTAAAATAAATAATATGAAGTAATATAGTATTTCTAAATGAATTTTGATTTTATAAACGTGATCTACTAACTTGATGATTTATTTAATTTTTATAAACAAGTTTATTTTTTATAAAAAAATTAAAAAAAATTCTATAAATATAATTTAAAATACAACATATCATTTCAAAGTAAATATAAATCTTCTTATCCAAATCTATTTTAACATAAAATAATAGCTCTATCATATTGTTTTTTAAAGAAATCACACGTCATATGTGACTTTTGATACGTATCTTCAACTTTAAAGATTATGTTATTTTTTAATATTTTATATATACCTTTCATTTTTATTTTAAAAAACTAAAAAATTCAGGCCAGTTAACCTTTATTTTTATTGTTCGATTCAGGTGAGTGATTGCCGGACGGTGTGAGGTACAGATAAAGGACACACCAAGGAGGGTCACACACGTGGCAAAGTATTGAATGCTTTTGAAAAGGACGGGTCCCTTTCCATCAGTACGGCCACCAAGCCCACTCGAGCATAGAGCCTGGAGCCCCTTGCAAGGACAATAAAAAAATGTCACCGTATACATTATTTAAAAATATTTCAATAAATAAATTCGTTTGTTTATGGAATTCACTCTTTCATATTTGAAAAAAATAATTTTCAATGTAATATGCTAGAATTAGGTAATGAGAATAAAATAAATTTAGAGATTTTAAAACTGTTTGAAGTGTAATTATAATTATTTTTTAAAATATTTTTATTTTATTTTATTTTTTAAGTTTTTTTTATATCAGAGCATTAAAATAATAAAAAACATATAATTTTTTTTTTAAGTTTTTAAAAATGTAATTTGCATCGTATTTTACAAACGATGTCTTAGTAGCAAATAAATTCTTTTGGAAATAATGATGAAATGGTTTTGTTTTTTCATTCATGGTAAGGTTGGTCGAAAGTATTAATAAATTATTAAAAATAACATGGGATACCAACCAGTTAAGAATTTAATTTATTTTGATGTTTTTATTTTATCTATTTATTCTTATTGCTTGGTAGATATTATTAATTATTTTTAAAGTCTTGACTATAAAAATAAAGAGCTATTAAGATACCATGTATGCTAAGAGTAATTTTAAGATTCTACTTTGTTTTTTTGCTAAATATAAATACTTTATCGCATTGAAAAAAAAAAATCTTGTATTCTTTGAACATAGAGAATTAAATCGATTTATATGCAACCGTAAAAGCATCCAAATACATCCAATGAAAATTTTATTTAGAAACAATGGATTTATAGTTCATATCTAAACTATTAAAATTATTTATATATATATTTTTTGATAATGAATAAATAATTCTGATACTTTAAACCCTATTTGAAGTTGGTGTGTATTCTGTTTTTAATTAAAATTTAATTTTTTTTAATATTTCTAAATTATTTTAATATGTCGATATTAAATATAAAATTTTAAATATATATATATATATTAATTTAATATAATTTTAACTAAAAAATTACCTCTACAGCAATCTCAAACCTTAATCTTTTACTTATAATCTCAACCCAAAAAAGAATTAAGGATTGATTAATTATCAATATATGTAATTAAAAATTATATTCTAATATAAAGAACCGTAAAAGGGTTGACCATGTGATGCAAATTGATGGAACCCTTGGGCTGTTTTTCTAATATGCTAAGAACCTAACCTAGCTAGGTTTGCAAGCCTATGCCCATGTTCACATACGTAATTGCTTACATAAGGAAAACCAGCCAGCCAGATTGCACCACGTGTACGCAGACGTAATTGCTTACGTAAGGACAACCGGCTTGCACCATGTTTTCTTTTATCATCACAAGCAAAACGCTAAAAACCTTGAACAAGTCCTTCAACATTGTTGTTTTTCGTCATTCAACTCTATATATATAAAGACATGACAAAAAAAAAATTATATATATATATAATTGGTTTATAACTTGATCAATTAAGTTCAAATTTGATGTAATTTTTTTAAAAATTAAAATAATATTTAAAAATCTTAAAATAATATATTTTTTTATTGACACAGGACTATTTATTTAGCTCGTGATCTGAATCATAAATCAGAACAAATTTAATAGTTTTAATTATTATTATTATTATTATTATTATTATGAGAAAGAACATTGTTTAATTTGGAATAAGCGCTTTGTGCTTAGTGTGTTTTTTTATTTTTTTAATATGTAGTTAGGTTAGGTCACTAAAATAAATAAATAGTGGGCTGATATCAAGAAACCTGGTGGTTTTGTGTATTAAGTTAGGGCATCACATGGTAAGTGGAACAACTATGATTACACAAATTGTATTATTTTAGATTTATTCCAAAGTATGGATTTAGCATATAATAATAATAATTAACTTATGCTTGTGGCTTCATACGTGATGGGGACATTAGATTTCACACACTGTTATTTGTGATCCGAGGCATTGATTTTTAATTTAATAATCTTGTAAGAGAATTTTCAGGATTTATTGTTTTTATTCTTACATTTCAAGTGATATCTTACAACAAACGCAAAAAAAAAAACAAACATCCTCTCATATTATTGGGATTTGCTTCTTTTTATATACATTTACCTACACATGATGTCTTTAAAACTAATGAAATTAAATTAAAGAATACTTCTATGAGAAAGAGTTTAAAATGAACGTTAAAAAAATAAATAACAAGAACCAAAATAAATTAAAAGAGCTCGAAGTCCATTGCTAAATCACACATGGAAAAATTCAAATTCAATCCCTGAATTCCAGTGCATTATTTGATCCATGTAGTTTCTTGATTTTATATTTCAACTCTAAATTTATTTTTATCACATTTCAATAGCTAAAGTTGTTTAAAGATAAATAAAGTCATTGGAAAAGAAAAATTATTGTTGTAACCCATTTTTGGGTCCCCACATAAAAACTAAAAAATACAAAAAAAAATAAAAAAAATACATTATAAAAAAATATATAACAGTGAAAAAATGCCAGAGCGCTCTAATAATGCTCAAAAATTGATTGAGGATGTTCAAAAATATAAAAATTAATTTTTGACAGTATATCATTGACTGATGAAAGCCCCGATGATAAAGAAAATTCAATTTGAGGAAGAAAAATGCAAAATTAGAAGTTTATGGACTCAATTAAATTTTTATTGAAGGTTTAATTGAATTTATAGAGGTTTTAATTGCAAAAAAAAATGATTTTGGAGTTAATTTGGGCTTTAATTAGAAGAAATTAATTTTCTGGGGTCAAATTATAATTTTTGGAAGTTAAATTGGTCAAATCAGGGGCTTAATTGCATAAATATTGAGGTTTAATGGCCAATTAGGGACTGAATTGAAGAAATCCGAGACCAAGGACTAAATTGTAAAACGCGCGCAAATGGAGGGCCGAAATTTGAATCTGATGCTTTTGGCGCCTTTTCCTTTTAAATGAAACGGCGCGTTTTGACCAAAACGGCGCCGTTTCATTCACTGTTCCTATAAAAAAAAAAAAAAAAAAAAAAAAAAAAAAAAAAAAAAAAAAAAAAAACAGAAGCCCAAAACGGTGCCGTTTTGACGGCACTGTAGCTCTTCTTCTTCCCCTGGACGCGCGAGGCAGGGGAAGAAGAAGATTTTTTCTTCCCCTTTTCACCTAATTTTTCACCCGGATTTGGCGCAATAAGACGCCCGCAATCACCCACTTGCCTCCTCCTTTTTATCCACGGATCGATAGTGGACAGGGCGGCGGGCACTACCATGACAGCCCTCCCCTGTTTTTTTCTATAAATACAGGGGAGGGCTGCTAAAAAAAAAAAAAAAAAGAGGAGAAGAGAAGAGAAGGGAGAGACAGAGAGAAGAAAGCAGAAGAAGAAGAAGCAGAGAAGAAAGTCGAACTTCACCACATCACCACCGCAGGTGCGTTTTCCCGTCGTTTTTTTCCGTTCTGCATGCAGATTAATTAGCGAGTTACTGTGCTGTGCATAGTAACTCGCTAATTAATTCACGGTTACTGTGCATGTGCACAGTAACCCGCAGATTAATTCTCTGGTTACTGTGCATACAGTAACCCGGTTACTATGTGCACAGTAACCAGCCCATTGCATTTGGGCCATGTTCGGCCCAGCCCATGTAAAAGGGCCAGGTTTGGCCCAGCCCATGCAATTGGGCCTGATCCGGCCCATTTTTATTTTTTTTTTTAAATATTATTGTTTTAAAAAATATTTATGATGTTTCCATTTTTTATTTATGTTATTTTTATTAATATCGGGTAGTATTTTTATGTCGAAAAAAATACAAATCGGGTATTAAAATACCCGGTTTTTTTTGTCACAAACTTTCAAAAAAATACAAAAAAATAAAATAAAAAACATTTTTGTGCATACGGCCAAGTGTCTCAAATCTAAAATATCATATCGTATTTTTCATGTCAAAAAAACAATATTTTAGCATGCATTTTGGCTTTAATAAACTGCGGCCAAGTGTCTCAAATCTAAAATATCATATCGTATTTTTCATGTCAAAAAAACAATATTTTAGCATGCATTTTGGCTTTAATAACCAGTTTATTAAAGTCAAGAGAACATTGGCCAAAATCTCAAAAACAACAAAATATTTTATTTTGTTTGATTTTAGTATCAAGGATTATGAATTTATACGTAAATCGTATTCCTGATAAAAAAAAAAATATATTTTCTTTTGACGACTTCGAATAGTTAGTTTTTTACCCGATAAAGATAAGGATCTCCTTACAGAGGAGGACTTTTCTTAAACCGTAAACGAACCAACAATTCAAAAACCACAACACGATTTTAGATTTTATCAGACATTAAAACAATGCAGCCTACCTTAGGTAGGGCGTAGTTGGGGTGCTAATACCTTCCCTTTACGCAACCAGTCTCCGTACCCGATCTCTAACGACCAGTTAAGGTTCCTAGTAACCAGAATACTAGGTGGCGACTCCCAGTCCATATTTTCACATATAGAGACAAGAATTCCTTGTCTCTCCTTATTTTGCCAGGAATAAAATATTCTGATTTTTCCTTGAGGTTGGACGATCGCCGCGCCGCCGCACACGTGCGACAATTATATAAAGAGATTTGTTTTCAACATTCTGGTAATAAAAAATTTAATTTTGATATCAATAAATTTATCTTGAACAGTGAGATTTCATGAAGATGATTTCAATTTTTTTTTTTACTGGAAAAAATATATCGATTAATATTAGCTTTGGAATATCCCATTCGGATTAACAAGGCTAATTGATTACTGGTTTGATTATAAAGAAACAACATACATAAAAAGGGTACCAATGGTTTTTAGAAAGTGAAAAACCATATAAAAAAAAAACAATAATATACAGCAAGACTGTTTAATTTACAGATAAAATATATACCTATCGTTGCAGGGGAAAAAAAATCTGTATGCTTTAATATGACCGAATCCTGCATGAATATTACATAGTGTTAATAAATAAATAAATCATATTCACCATTGTAAAATGTCAATTATGTGACACCCTTTGATTGAAGTAGACTCCCCCATTCGGCTGGGCAATTTAATTTAATATAGTTTACTCAACCATCCTTGTATTATTTAACAAACAAGATTTAACAAGTTAATTCGTAACCAAATTGGGTTAGAAAATAACTAGGTTAGAGTTTATTTAGTCATGACAAGCCACTAAGCTTTTTGAATAATCATTGAGAATATATTAAAAATATCATAAAACTAATAATCAGAGCAAAATATAAAGACATGACAAAAAAAAACAAAAATAATATTGTTGGTTTGTAACTTGATTGATTAGGTTAAAATTTGGTTTGATTTTAAAAAATTTTCAAAATAATATTTTTTTATTTTTTAAAATTTTTAAAATAATATATTTTTTATTGACATATAACTACTTACTTAGCCCGTGATTTGGATAAATCAGAATAAATTTAATAACTTTAATTATTATTATTATTATTATGAGAAAGAACCTTGTTTAATTTGAAACAAGTGCTTTGTGCTTAGTGTTTTTTTTTTTTTTTTTTTTTAATATGTAGTAAGGTCACTAAAATAAATAAACAGTGGGCTGATACCAAGAAACCTGGTGGTTTTGTGTATTAAGTTAGGGCATCACAAGGTAAGGGGAACAACTATGATTACACAAATTGTATTATTTTAGATTTATTCCAAAGTATGGATTTAGCATATAATAATAATAATTAACTTATGCTTGTGGCTTCATACGTGATGGGGACATTAGATTTCAGACACTGTTATTTGTGATCCGAGGTGTTGAATTTTAATTTCATGATCTTGTAAGAGAATATTCAGGGTAGATTCAATGATAAACACTTTGATGTTTACATTAATCTTATTATAACTAGGGCTTATTATATGGTTTAATTATACCAATATGATACTCATTGGAGCCCGTGTTTTGTGTGTATGGTATAATACTTTTTATGATTTAGGTTTAAAAATATAAAATTACATTATAATTAAAAAACTAAATTATATTTTTTTATAAAAAAAAAACCGTATAAAAATATAATATACGCTGATTAATTAAATATTTGATATTATAACACCTTTTAATTACAGTTCAAAAAGATAAATTTAGATTATGATTTAAAAAGATAAATTGCAAAAAAAAATATAAATTATAGTTTTTCATAACAGAGACCCATAAAAAGTATAAATATAATATATATTAATTAATTAAATATTTTTAAAACTGTGCTGGGTATTTAACTATGTTTGAAACGGTAAAAACATAGAATGCCCCTGGTTAATTAAATATTTGATATTATAACACCTTTTAATTACAGTTCAAAAAGATAAATTTAGATTATGATTTAAAAAGATAAATTGCAAAAAAAAATATAAATTATAGTTTTTCATAACAGAGACCCATAAAAAGTATAAATATAATATATATTAATTAATTAAATATTTTTAAAACTGTGCTGGGTATTTAACTATGTTTGAAACGGTAAAAACATAGAATGCCCCTGGTGAGGTTCGAACTCACGACTTCTTGCTTAAGAGGCAAATGCACTACCACTGTGCTACAGAGGCTATGGCGTAAGTTATTTACAGTACTATTTATTTAACCTCTTATAAAACCCAACCACAATGCCATTTCAATGAGAGGCCCAGCACTTGGTACCAAAATCGCCAGGTGGGTGCATTTAATATCTAGAAACCATTAATATTTCTCGTTTTATTTTTCAAGTCCCATCATATTTTTTCCTCCCTGATATTTGAATCCAAGGCAGACACCAAACAGTTAGTGGTGGCAATGTCAGTGATATTCATTACTGGATTAATTACCAACATTTGGAACCATAAATGCAGAAAAAACTTGAGCTACTTTCTCTGATACATCCCAACTGCTCTGTTGAAAGCTAACATCTTGTAAAATGGAACAAAACATGATCTTCGCAAAGTTTTCCCATCAGATTGTGATAATGTATGCTTCATATTAGATTGTTAGAAATGATGAAAATGTATCAGGAAGACAAGTACAAAACAATGAGGAAAAAATTATTCACGTCATACCTCCTGTAAGAAGCCCGAAGAATGCTGTGGAACATGATTAGAGTTTTGGTTCTGAGCTTATCTCGTAGCTGGTGCTCTCAGGTTTAAACCATCACTTTGCTGTTGCTGACGGAGTATCTACGTACTGCCCAAGAACTCAACTTTGGTTGGGGCTTCTCATGGCTGGCTTCACCACCTTGCCTGCAATCATGTGTCCTATCCTTTGCTTTATTTCACAAATCCTTCTTGTGCTTTAGTTATCCTCAAATATATGACCCAAACATCCCAATATATAGGCATAAACGTTATATTATTACCTTTTGCCAGCCCGTCAACTCAATCGCCTCCCTCCATATACTATAGTATCATGATAATCTCAATCTTGATTGCTGAACATTCTATTCGTTTCTGCAATAATATTGACATTACTACCAATAAATGGAGGAATGGTTGTTATTCAAACTTTGTTTCTTTGAAACGAGGTATAATCTATGGATGGAGGGAAGAAAAGTAGTTTTAGAAGCTTGGAATCATGATAACTAGGAACCATGGTGTGTTGCACAAACAACTTCAGAATCTCAAATCGTAGAGGAATATAATGACAACAACGATCATGATCAATCAACTAGTGAACATAAAGGATCTACATGATTCGACATCTTAAGTCTACTCCATAGGCTAGATGATCAAACAAAATTGTTTGGGTTTCTTTGTAAGTTAAGTTTGATAAATTTGTTTCTCACTTAGACTTATAATTTCAAACAGCAGATGGGAAGTCGCCAATATTCAAGAAAGAGAAGAAAACAAAATGGAGGGGAAGTGTTGCAGGAGCAATATATTCTCCATGTATGATATAAATTATTTAGTGTAGTGTTTTGGGAATATCTTGTTGGTTACAAGGTAGATCGCTCCTCATGCTACTGATGACGACGCTTCTTGAGCCTAACTAAGATCCACCAAACGTGTTTCCTTCAGGATCTTTCACTTTCATGTCTATAAGATGAATTTTCAGTTGAAAAAAAAATGAGAAACTGTCAAGCGCTCCACCATGATTCCTTTTCTCTATCCACTACTCGTGGATAGCGCCATCTCAAGAAGAATTCTATTTACTTCAGATCAAATAGGAGTTTTGAAGTCTTCAACTTGGATGACCAGAAAGGTTCCATCTTCCCATCTTGCTCATTGCAACCAGTCACGGTTTACTGGAAATGAACGTACAATTGAGAATGAGATACTGGAGCTTGTCATGTTAAGAAGGGGATGCAACTCCCATGGTGGAGCGCTTGCTTTGCATGCCAGAGGCACGGGGCTCGAGTATATGTATACGAATTGGAACACTGATCAATATTCTTTGTTATTTGATTTAATCTACCCAACATACTGTGAGCATCTGTTGTCATTTGACAGTTAACCGACCTTCACACTTTCAAAAATCACCTACAGCAATGCTTAAGAGGTATCGTATATAGTTTTCTTTCCAGTAGCTGATTGCTTCAGAATCTAATTTTTTCTGATCTGAAGAAGTGCACTTTCTAGTTTTGCTTCACTTGTGAGCACAGTCTTAGATTCCAGAGAAAGTATTTTGAGGCAATCTGCAATGTGCCGTAAAGGGTATCTTGATGTCCTGGAGCAAGAGTTCATGACTTTGTTGAAACACTTTTCTTAGTCCCAAAAGATAAACAGATTAAGTGCCTGTTTGGAATTGCAGTAGCTGATACATATTTAACATCTCAGCAGCAGATGTGAGATGGGTTCAAGAAAAAGGGGTTCCGATTATATTTTCAGAAACATGAGGGGATAATATCGATGGAATACATAGAAATAAAGGCATGTGCTATGAATTTGAAGATCCATTTTAATGGAAGATGACAACCCTGCGAGATTTCTTGGATAAAGTCATGGAGCATTGGAACGGACGGGGAGATTCCGGTGATGGTTATCTTAGCTAGCCTCTTGCTTCGAGGAGGAAACATACTGCAAGAAGCTGGACTGGAAATCTTTGCTCTCATGATGTTAGTGCAGAATCCGTATTAACTTAATTTCACATAAATCTTTGCAAGAATCTCGAAATTATAATCCATTTATTGAGTTAGAATCTACACTCAATTACCTTTACATTCATGTATAATTTGTCTAGTGGATCCTTTTACAAAAATTGCAATGAATCCCACTAAAGGTTGCTGCCAAGCAGTCTATTCAGCAGTCTACGTACCTTTCAATCTTTCAATCAACTCATTTTACAAATATCATGTCATATATGATTTTAGAAAATAGATAGAATAAGCTTTCTATTCCTATAAAATTTGCACTAAAACAAAGTTACATAAACCAAGCAGGATGAGTGTAGTCATAGGATTTGTTATTGTTGAACAATAGTGTTTTTAAATTTCTTAAATTGTTTTGATATTTTAATATAATTTTTTTTTAATATATTTTTAAATAAAAAATATTATTTTAAAAAATTCACTATCACAATACTAAATACTGTCTAATTTAATAACTTCAACTCTAATATTTACTAAAACAAATTTAATAAACATCATAAAGCAAAAAAGGAAGCATTTTTAGATTTATATATACAAAGCATATATATTAACCTAGGATGAACTTGGTATAAGTTCAAAGCCCTGTTAAATTGATTTAAATTAATTAAAGAAAATTAAAGTAAAAAAGATATGTTTTGAATTTTATTTTTTAAAAAAAATTAACCAGAATTTAAATAAGTTGACTAAGTTACTAATTTATTAAATTATAAATTAATATGTCAATTTAACTACATCAAACCAGATCAAAGAGGTTAACCTCCAGATAACCAGAACCGCTGATCAAGCAAAACTTAAATTCTTTCATATTCAAGGAATAGAACGAAAGCTCCTGTCATGCACCCAAAAGCCTTTTAAACATTTTTAGAATTTACTGGAGCAACGAAAATATCATGTCCTGTCAAGATATCATTATTATGGAAATCATCAATGATAAATATTTATTTAATACATTTTATAATTAACTCTTAAATTATTTAAAGGTGAAACATGCCAATCAGTTCATCCAAATGACATGATTATTTCCTATAAATTAATATTGATGTTTTGACCTAATAATAATCGAAAATTTATATCCATTAATCATTTCAAATATATATATCCTAGAAATTCATCTATATATTTCGATATTTTGACCTAATAACAATTGAATTTTATGTCATTTATTCCATACCCATAATAAAAAAAATATAACATATTTTCACGAGAAAATATTAAACTTATATGATGCCTCTTTACATACTTGGGTAACATTTGTTTTAGTGTTTAAAACTACATTCACATGTATTTAACTTGAAAAAAACAAATTAATATTTTTGATGATTTTGAAGTGCTAATATTAAAAATAAAAAAATAAATTTATTTTAATATATTTTCAAATCCTTTTAAAAAGCACTTTACTCAAATATACACTTAACCTTATGCGTGTTAGTTTTAAACATGTGATCTTAATGCAATGTCCATTCGTTAAAACAAGGTGTTTTTTTTTTTTTTTTTTTTTTTTCTAACAATAACTTTATAGCCACTGATTTTACTATTTAGTGAAAGGAAATCATACGTGACCAGAAAAAAAAAGGCAGAAAGAGTCACGATAGGACTGGATCTCGACCAAAAAACCTATATAACATACATGTTTATTGAGTTAGAATCTCGAAATTATAATCCATTTATTGAGTTAGAATCTGCACTCAATCAACTTTACATTCATGTATAATTTGTCTAGTGGATCCTTTTACAAAAATTGCAATGAATCCCACTAAAGGTTGCTGCCAAGCAGTTTATTCAGCAGTCTACGTACCTTTCAATCAACTCATTTTACAAATATCATGTCATATATGGCTTTAGAAAATAGATAGAATAAGCTTTCTATTCCTATAGAATTTTCACTAAAAAAATGTTACATAAACCAAGCAGGATGGGTGTCCTCATGGGATATGTTATTGTTGTCCCGTGTTTTTTTTTTTTAATAAATTTTTTTAATTTTTTTGAATTATTTTAATATTTTAATATAATTTTTTTTAAAATTTTTTTAATATATTTTTAAATAAACAATATTAAAAACAAATTCATTGTCACACTACCAAAAATTATCTAATTCACTTCAACTCTAATGTTTACTCAAAAAAGTTTAATAAACATCATAAAGCAAAAAAAGAAAGCACATTTAGATTCATATATATATATATATATATAGACAAAGCATATATATTAAACTTAACCCAGGGCACAAGTTACAAGTCCTGAATGAGTTAATTCAAGTTTATTTAAATTAATTAAAAAAAATTAAAGTAAAAAAATATATTTTGAATTTTATTTTTAAAAAAAGTTAACCAAAATTTAAATAAGTTGACTAAGTCACTAATTTATTAAATTATAAATTAATACGTCAAGCTAACTAAATCAAACCGGATTAAAGAGGTGAACGTCCAGATAACAATAACAGCTGATCAAGCAAAACCTAAATTCTTTCATATTAAAGGAATAGAACGAAAGCTCTTGTCATGCACCCAAATGCCTTTTAAATATTTTTAGAATTACTGGAGCAACGAAAATATCATTATTATGGAAATGATCAATTATAAATATTTGTTTAATACATTTTATAATTAACTCTTAAATTATTTAAAGGTGAAACATGCAATTTCATCCAAATGGCATGATTATTTCCTTTATGTTATAACCTATTTTTGGTCCTCGCACAAAAAAATAATAAAAAAAATAATAATTAAAAAAATATAACAGTGAGAAGAGGATGCTAGAGTGCCCTAAAAATGCTCAAAAATTGATTGAGAATGTTCAAAAATATAAAAATTAAAATTTGACAGTATATCATTGACTGATGAGAGCCATGTTGACAAAGAAAATTCAAATTGAGAAAGAAAAGTCCAAAATCAAAAGTTTATGGACTCAATTAAATTTTATGAGAGGTTTAATTGAATTTATAGAGATTTTAATTGCAAGAAAAATTGATTTTGGAGTCAATTTGGGCTTTAGTTGGAAGAAATTAAAGTTTCGGGGTCAAATTAAAATTTTTGGAAGTTAATTTGGTGAAATCAGGGGCTTAATTGCATAAATATTGAAGTTTTATGATCAATTAAAAACTTAATTAAAGTAATCCGAGACTAAGGACCAAAATGCAAACCGCGCGCAAATTGAAGGTCTGCTTTGAATCTGACGCGTTTTGGCGCCAATTCTTGTTTAAATGAAACAGAGCGTTGGGAAAAATAGCGTCGTTTCATGCACTGTTCCAAAAAAAAAGGGAAAAACCCAAAACGGTGCCCTTTTGACGGCACTGTGGATCTTCTTCTTCCCCTGGATGTGCGCAACAGGGGAAGAAGAAGATTTTTCTTCCTTCCTTTGTCACCGACATCAAACTCTCAAAAAGACGACGACAACCCACTTGCTTGCAACGTGGTGGACGAATGGAGGGGACGTACCCCTTGGGCGGTTCGGGGCGGCAACACAGTGGCTGCCCCAGCCACGTCTCCCTCCCCTGTTTTTGCCTATAAAAACAGGGGAAGGGGAAGAAAAAAGGGGATGAAAAAGAGAGAACAGAACGAGAGAGAACATAAGAGAGAGAAGAGAAAAGAGAGGGGAGGCCGAAAGAAAAAGAAGAAAAAAAGAAGCAGAGAAGAGAATGAAAAAACAGAGGGGAGAGAGAAAGAAGAAAAAACAGCACCGTTGGCCATCGAGAACCACCAGTGCCGCCACCTGTCGCCTCTAGTAGCACAGCCAACGGTCGCAACCACCACAGGTCAACCCTTCTGACCTTCTTCTTTCTCTTGCTTCTTCTCCGATTGGCAGCCTCCACTGTTCACGTAGCATGTGAACAGTGGAAGGCACTGTTCACACAGCCTGGGTTGAGCCCAACTCATGCATTTGGGCCTAGGTCGGCCCAGCCCAGGTATTTGGGCCTGATCTGGCCCATTTAAAAAAATAATAAAAAAAGAGTATATTTTTAATATTTGTGATTTTCCACCTTTTGATTTATGCTTTTTTTGCTTAATGTCGGTCTGTATTTTATGTCGTTAAAAATACAAAATCTGGTATTAAAATACCTGGTTTTGCATCAAAACTTCCAAAAATACAAACAAATGTGAAAAAAGAGAAAAATATTTTTGTGCATACGACCAAGTGTTTCAAAGCTAAAAAATCATATTGTATTTTTCATACACCAAAAAACAATGTTTTAGCATGCATTTTGACTTTAATAATCAATTTATTAAAGTCAAGAGAACATTGGCCAAAATTTCAAAAACAACAAAAAATTTTATTTTGTTTGATTTTAGTATCGGGGATTATGAATTTATACGTAAAACGTATTCCCGATATTAAAAAGATATTTTCTTTTGACGACTTACAATAGTTAGGTTTTTACCCGATAAGATAAGGATCTCCTTACAGAGAAGGATTTTTCTTAAACCGTAAACGAACCAACAATTAGAAACCACAACAAGATTTAGATTTTATCAGACATTAAAATAATGTAGCCTACCTTAGATAGGACGTAATTAGGGTGCTAATACCTTTCCTTTACGCAACCAGTCTCCGTACCCGATCTCTGAAACCAGTCAGGGTTCCTAGTAACCAGAATACGAGGTGGCGACTCCCAATCCATATTTTACTGATAAGAGACAATAATTTCTTATCTCTCCATATTGGCCAGGAATAAGACCATATTCCATTTTTTCTTGAAGGTGGACGATCGCCGCGACGCCGCATACGTGTGATACTTTAAATTAATATTGATGTTGTGACCTAATAATAATTGAAAATTTATATCCATTAATCATTTCAAATTTATATAAAATATATATAATATATTTCCTAGAAAATCATCTATATGTTTCGATATTTTAACCTAATAACAATTGAATTTTATGTCATTTATCCCATACCCTTAATAAAAAATATAAAATATTTCCTTGTAATTCTTAACATTTTTTAACGAGAAATTATTAAACTTATATTAACTCTTTACATACTTGGGTAACATTTGTTTTATTGTTTAAAACTACGTTTAGATGTATTTGACTTAAAAAAATATCAAATTAATATTTTTTTGATAATTTTGAAGTGCTAATGTTAAAAATAAAAAAAAATGATTTTAATAAATTTTCAAACAATTTTAAAAAGCACTCTGCTCCTAAATACCAAATATACACTTAACCTTATGAGTGTTAGTTTTAAGCATGTGATTGTAATGCAATGTCCATTCGTTGAAACAAGGTTTTTTTTTTCCCTAGCAATTACTTTATAGCCATTAATTTTATTATTTAGTGAAAGAAAATCATACATGCCCAGAAAATAAAAAGGTAGAAAAAGTCATGATAGGGCTAGATCTCGACCAAAAAACCCATATGATATACATGTTTGAAGCTTCATTGCTTGAATAATAGGCCCAAGGCCTAGAAAACAAACCATATCATGGATAGCAACATCCATAACCTAGTAACCCAGCTCTTACTCCTGGCATATATAACTTGAGAGAACTGGTAGGACCCCATGCTCCTCCTCAAACTAATATAGGGCAAGGATATCTTTGATCAAACCTAAATCCAATCTCTATAAACTAAGGGATAAAATGAACATTAGGACATACTCTCTTAATCACATGTCATATTAGAGATTTGTTCAAATTTTCTTATCATCAATATATAGTCTATAAAATCCTAAACAAAAATAACTTTTACACAATGACTCATTCTTACTTTGACTTTTTATCCCTAAAAAATCTAGAATTGTAAATAACAAATATATTAATCATCTTACTCTTACATTGATACATTAATATAGGTTCAAGATAAGTGATTTTGTTTTTTAAGAAAGAGCTTCATCTTCTTACAAGGTTTTTATTTTTAACCTAAACTAATTTAGGTATCAGAAAGTCATACGAGCCTATAAAAGATGTATTTTACAACTAATGAAGCTCTAACAAAAATTTCACATACTTTCATCTTTCATTAGGATTAGAAGACACCATTTTGTACATCGAAGTTTTTGAGAAACCTCATTATATATAAAAAATAAAACAATAACATCTTTTAAGGCAACCATACACCCTGGTCACCCTTTTTGGGCGACAAGCCCGGGCCTAACCCAGCAACTAGTATAATTTTTTTTCTCTCTGAATTTTTCTTACACATTTTATTTTTCAGGGTACTAAGAATTTGAATGTATAGTACACATTTTTTTTTATCTCGCATACATAAATATTTTACAGATATGCACTATTTTCTATAAACAATAGCTACATTCCTACTATGCCTACCAGCCCACATGAACATCAATGTAAATAAATGCACTCCATCATAGATATCTGGCACACCAACTTCTTCTCCAATAATGTGCCAGGAATAGAACTCATGATGCATCAACATACGAAATGATGAGTCGTCTTGGTTGGCTAATGATACAATTCCTCCTCTATGAAAAACATTTCCAAGCTAAGGGTATAAATACACCCAATATCACAAACAAACAAATACCAACTTTGGAGACACATACTCTTCATAACAAAGAGTCATAAACTCTCAACCCACACAAACCCTCCAGAGCCACACAAAGCCAACTACACCTAGATATGAACATTATGTGCTCTTATTTTTCTTTTTTTATATATTATCTTTTCCCGCATTGTAACAGCCCGGCCCAACATGCTGAATATTATCCGCTTTGGGCCTTACCGCCTTCACGATTTTGTTCCTGGTGACACGAGCTCATTACTGAGCCTGACGTCCCAAAATGCGTTCAACATGTTAGCATCAGCACTACTAATAAGGCTAGCAACACACCCCTCACCCGCTGATGTGGAATCTTACATGCATATACAAATATTAACTTTAACATTAGATAAATCTTCGTTACATGAGGGGTTTACTTTTTCAGAAACTCTCAAACATAGGTTTAGCCCATTTCACATGTCATGGCCCATCTTCATAATAGATTGTGGAAAGCCTAATTTATATGTTAATTTTTTTATAGCTTTATCTATGGGAACCTGAATAAAAATCCATTTCATTCCCTTTACTTATCATCTAAAACATTTTGTATGGCTAGCAAAACTCCAATACATAGAAGAGCGACTGATCTCCACATAATAAGAACTATCGCTCCCCCGGGTCTCTAACAACTCTTCAACTAGGTGCAGTTGCTTAATGATGTTGTTGGAGTGATGCAATTGCATATTCACACTCTTTCACCTGCATAACAATAAGCTCTCATGCATGAAACACTAAGTGCACAAAGATACTCTAATTTTCCAAATTAACATATGAAATGTAAGTGAGTAATGCTCATGTTTCTAAACTCAAAAAGAGTTATACTCAATTTGAACCTTACTCACGCACCAGAAAAAGACTTAGACGTGAGACAAGATCCATGACTCAATGAGTTGCTGAATACATCCTAGTAAGAAAATCTTAACTTTTTTGTAGAATCCTGCGTACTCGACTCTTTAAAGATTGTGTTTATGCAAAAGCCAACCTAGATAACTACAAAGGGGTCATAAAGCATTAGGAACACATACAAAATATAAGAAGCATTATAGAGCTTATCATACAAGACACAAATGCTATATGCAAAGTTCTTCTAATAATGCATCGTGGATTTGAAAGTATATAGTAACATAGCCTAGAGCCTGAATCTATTCCCCACTTTTATGATCTCAACTCCAAACTCATCTCTCACTTTAGAAATAGTATTCCTTAAAAAAAAGCACCATATAGCTCTTCATTATCATATAATGAAAAAAAAAACTATCAAAGCTTATATCTAAAAGTTCAACAAAGAGATGCTTAAAATAGAAAGACTATTTGAACCCATCACCACATAAGCTCTTATTAGTTGAGTATACAACTATTCAATATGGGAAAGGTTATACATTCTCTTCAATACAAATCTCTTTAGTGTTAAATAAATGATGAAAAAACATATTAGAGTGGAAGAAACTAGTGTGACCAGACAGAAACACTTATGTTTTCACTCATACAGAGTTTATGCAATATCCTTATCCCATGAAAAATGATGCAAACACGAGGAACCTCAACAAGTTCTGCATTTTTCACTGTGATCATATGCATGGCACTGAGAAATATCATGTCTTAAAAAAAGAGATAGAAAGATTAATTACCAAAGGTTACCTCCACTAGTTTATGAGAAAATAAAAGTAGCAATGATTAGGAAAGAAGTTTGTGTATTTGATGCATTGTTGGTGATCAAATAATCTTTAGATTATCTCATGCACTGTATTTTCATCTTTTGAAAATTTTGAATAAAAAAACACTACTTTTTCTTCATATCTCCACTATGTGAATCTCCATAAAAAATCTCAATTTCTCCAAATATATCTCCAAAAGGATTATTCTTCATGTCCTTGTGACCACTTGATTCTAAAATGATCATGTATGCTTTTCCAAAAAATATTGATAAAAATCTCTTATGATTTTATAAAATATGACAAACATTCAAATGCATAACCACAACGGTAATATTTTTATGTAAGCATAGACACAACGGTAATAGTTTTTTTTTCTTTTAGCTAATTAAAGTCTTCTAAACATGTATGTTTACAAGACTTAAAAACAAATTATAGGGGTATGATTTACACAAACAAACAAAATTATGGTCACGACCATGCATCCTAGTGACTCTATGCCTAGCTCGGGCTACTAGCCTCCCTGGTTATCCCTTGAGCAACCAGTGGCGGAGCCACATAGGAGATTAAGGGGGCAATTGCCCCCTTAGTTTTGTTTTAATTGTTTCTGAAGAATAAGTATTGATTTAATTTGAATTAATTAAAAGTTATATTATTTCTAATTGAATTGGTTACGATATGGAATTAAATTTTTTCACGAGATAAATAAGCAAACATTTCAATTGTTGTTATTGAGTAAATATTGATATTTACAAAATTAAAGGTTGGTTTTTTCTTAAAAAAAACTTTTTTTTATTTTTAAAAATGATCTATCATGATAAATTTAAACTATCAATGATGATCCATATCCATGCATTATTTACAACATGCTACATGGTAATGGGGTGTAAAATGAGTTTTGATGAATTAATATGTATTTTATTATGAATTTCATATGGAGTATTTACAATTATTATATAACTAAATTGAATTTTTTTATTATAAAAACTTAAAGAAAATAATTATAATGTAAGTTTTTTCATTTTAAAAATATTTTTAAATTAATTTTGCTTTATATAAGTTAGTGTATTTGTTTCGAATGAATTTTTAACGCATATCTATATAATATAGTATTTATTAATTAATTTTCCTCTCATTTTAAATGATCTGGCTCTGTCACTGTGAGCAACCACGTGTGGTCATCTTCTAGGCGATCAACTAGTTGCCCGAGCCTAACCCAATAACCAGTCCAATTTTCTTTCTCTATCTATGATTTTTCCTTTCTTTATACCTTTTCCTCTCATACTTATACATTTATTTTCCTAAGTATTGAAAATTTTACTATATAAGATGTATAAATTGTTTATCTTGCATGTATAAACTCTTTACAGATATGCACCATTCTCTATCACCATTTGCTTTATTTCTACCACACCTACTAGGTCACAAGAATATCAATGAAAATAAATTTATTTCATTTTTTGATAGCCTAGAGTTATTGATTATCTATCTCATATCATAATAATTTTGTTGTCGATTATCTTATCTCTTTTTATAGTGGTTTAAGAGAGCTTATAACTGTTTAGAAATATAATAACGGTTATTTTTTAAAGTATTTTTAGTTGGAAAATGTATTAAAAAAATATATATTTTTTTAAAAATATTTTTGATATCAACACATTAAAACGATTAAATAAAACAAAAAAATATTAATTTAAAACAAATTTTTTAAATTTCTTTTAAAAATATAATTACACCGTTAAACAAACTTAAACATCACTAACTGTAATCATGTCATGGGGATCAGTCTTCTTCAGCTAAAGCTGAAAATAAAACGAATAAAAAAACATAAAGATTACACTCTTTTAATCCTTCCATCAAAGAAAAAAAAAATTATGGCGCACGTTGGAATTGAGAAATGAAAAGAAAGAGTGGAGCACATGATATGCACTCTTCGAATTTCGGACCACAAAAAAGACCACAGTACTAAAAGTACACAGGACATCAATCTATATAACCTAAGCTACAAGCTAGGATGTAATCCACCGGCATTATCAACTATTTCAATGTATAATAAGTACTTTCTTCATTTTTAATAATTTGCCATGGTTGATTTGATAACTTGTGTTTGTTTGTATTTGTGATAGTTTTTTTTTTTTTAATTATAAAAGAATATATTTGGGAATTAAATAGTTTATATTCTTTTACATCTAGTTAATATACAATTATTTTTTAAATTATAATTTTGTAGAAGTTAACATAATATGTTTTTTTTTTATTTATAAAAACCTGTTTTATTTATTTATTTTACATATAAAATCCATCCCAAAATAAACCTGTTTTTTTAAATGATAATTATAAAAGCTATCATGATGTTAAATACATTAAAAATATATGTTTGCTTTTAATTTTTTAAATTTAAATTTTAGAATCAATATATATATATAATGAAGTATAATTAGGATAGTTGAATAAGAAGATTTAATTTTGTTTGATAACAAATGAATTTTAAAAAACTTCTCATCATCGAATAGAGCAAAAGAGTACTATTATCCATGTGATGCCCAATTGTTATTTTATTGTTATTTTTCCAACCAAATCTAATGTCGGCAAAAGTAAAGGATTTCCTTTGAAATATTTCACCCAAAAAAAGGTGTAGCTTTCGAAGTATATGTATTATTTTCTCGGCAAGCTTTATCAAGGAGGAAAGTATCAAGATCTTTACACCTTAGTCAACATTGTTTTTTATTATACCTATGACCAAAGCTTTATCTCGAAAGGACCACATTTCTCACACTTTTAGATTTTACATCAATCTTGACCGACATTACTCATTTACACTTTTTAATACATCTTTTCAATTGAATAATTTTTCAACTTAAAATTTATATAAATCTATGTTATTTTTTATTTAATTTTTATTAAATAATAAAAATAATAAGATTCAAACTCATGAACATTTAATTAGTAAGGTTCTAATATCATATCAAAAAATAATATCAACCTAATAACTTAAGCTTTTAGGTGATATTCTAACATATGATTTATATTATTTTCGAATAAAATTAACTTTTTAAAAGGATGTGTTTGAATATTGTTTTACATCATAAAATAAATGAATTTGGTGTGATGATGATGTCTATTAAATAATCAACTCAACTTAAAAGTTTAAGCTTAAGTAAAAATATTTTAAACTTGAAACTTGTACATATCTAAAGTTTATTATATTGTTAATTAATTTTAATTAGAAGAAAGAATGATAATAAAGAGATTCAAATTTATAATTGCTTGGTTAGTATGTAATATCTTGATACTATATTAAAAAATACATTTAATTTTAAATTTTAAATTAATAAATGAAATTCTAGAGCAAGATTTTCCAAAATATAAAGTAATAATTCATAAAATAAATTAGGTGCGAAAGTACTTTGATCAAAAGTTTTTCGAACAAATGTCAAACAGTTGATTTTCTAAAGATCATCTTGACTTAATATCAATGTTTTTTTATTCTATTTTCACTGAAATACTCAAATTCTTGTCTACGAATTAAAAAGAAGTTGATGGCGGCTAGAACATCATGGATGAAGCCCATTATCGCCCGTGGAGCACATAATTTTTGACAATTAGACACCAACTTTAGAAAAGTAACCAAGAAGCATACATGTAGTGGGAGCGTATGAACAAAAATACGTGGACAAAGACATAACGTCGTATGCTTTACAATCAAGCAAAAAAAAAAAGTGATAGTTGAAGAGTTCTTCGATGGCCCTTCCCTTAGAGATCATCGCAAGAAAAAGAAAAAAAAAAGAGGGAGGTAGGTTCATTGAGTTTGCTTTTGAAAACTATGCAATTATTGAAATTTTTTTCTTGAAAATTATCTATTTAATAAAATTAGATTTTAAATTTGCTTTACAAATATTACTAGTTTAAATACACAAACCTCAAAACTATCAAAGACTTATATGATTATTAACTTTAAAACTTCGGGGATTAGTATAGATATATATAAACTGATCTAAACACCTATACTAACTAAAAAAAACATTCATCAGCAATTATAAAGTAATAAAATGATAGTTGGTGAGACCTTTGAAAACTATGCAATTCTTGGGCCATTTGTGGCACAAAGCTACTATAAAGGAATAAAAGGATACTTGGTTAGACATTTGAAACGTTGATAGCTTAGAGACACACACACAGAGAAGTATCCAAATTCGTGGACAAAAAATGGGGAGAGCTCCATGTTGTGAAATGATGGGGTTAAAGAAGGGACCTTGGACTCCCGAAGAAGATCAACTCTTGGTATCTTACATTCGAAGTTATGGCCATGGAAATTGGCGAGCACTCCCTAAACAAGCTGGTAATTGTGTTCTTCATGCTTTAGTTATCTCTAGATTGTTAACTTGCTCTCTTCATCGATCTCAGTTCCATGCACATTTTTCTTTCTTTCTTGATAAATCGAGGGCAAAATGCAGTCTAGAAACGTAGGAGGAGGCTAGAGAACAAGAATATTAAGCAAAGTAGCATGTCAAAGACTTTGATTTTCGATAAATAAGCTTTTCCTGAAGATGTATGTATGATCTGTTCATGAATTGTTAGGGACAGTGATGAAATTTAAACCCAAAGTAGAGTATTTTTTGGAGCTAGCTGCAGTATTTCATGTAATTATATATATAAATATGTTGAGTGTTGTGTTATTATTTGAGAAATTATTTAGTCCCTTAATATGATCTCCTTTAATTTCTCTTCAGGTTTATTAAGGTGTGGTAAGAGTTGTAGGCTTAGGTGGATAAATTACTTACGTCCAGACATTAAACGAGGAAATTTCAGCGATGAAGAGGAAGAAACTATCATTAAGCTACATCAAATTCTTGGAAATAGGTATGTATACTTCTTGAGTTCTCCATTTTTCTTTTGGATTATATCTGTACTTTAACACTTAATGACTTATGAGGATTGATGTTGTTGTGATTATGATAATAATATTTTTTTTAAATATTTTAATTTTATTGTGATTGTGATAATTATATGAAAATATTAATAAAATTATTATTATAATCGCAACAACATCAATCCTCAGAAATTATTAACATTTAATGTCTTGAGGATGTAGTTATAATTATGATAATGATTTTTTTAAAAAATATATTTTAATTTGATTGTGAATATTATAATTGTGATAATAATCTTAAAACATTAAAAAAATATTAATTTAAAATAAAAAAATAAAAATAAATATAAAAACAAGTAGACTCAATCTATTATATGATCTCATTCACTGTATTTACTCATTACAAGAAAATTGGAAAACAACATGAAATATTTCGTCGACGTAAACATCATTGCATCGATAATTTAAATTTAACATGAATTTACAATGAATAAATTGTCACAACCCTAAAAGCAGGCATGAGTGTCAAGGATGATAGCTCTACTCTCATATCTAACACACTTGAGCATAAGATTTATAGTCTAAAGAAGATTAAACATCATGTATAAGCTCAAAAACCATATTGGAATTTTTCTGTGCATATCACTTTACACGAAGGCCCCGAAACTTAATGGCTTTTTTTTTTTTTTTTTTTATCCTCAGATGGTCTGCTATAGCAGCAAGATTACCAGGAAGAACAGATAACGAGATAAAGAATTATTGGCACAGCCATCTGAAAAAGAGATTTCAACAGAATATGGGACGCCCAATTGAACATTGCAGAGAAACACCAGAAAGGGGAATGGTTAACAACACCAGTTCATCACAGCCTGCGAATTTCAAGGTTCATCAAAGTAAATGTCAAAGGCAAAGCTCCTCGGATAACGCTCCAATTTTCCAGGAAGCTTCGTCCCAAGAAATGTTTAGTTCTATGGCCACGATGGAAGCCATGAATGGTTTCAGTGGTAAAAATGATATGGATGAGTTTTGGTATGAACTTCTCGTGAAAGCAGGAAACTCAGGAGAAGCGTTTGAAAGCTGGGGACAATTTGGATAGTCTCTCTAACTAAACGTAATGTTTCTCTTATTTTAAAGTGAATACACGAGAGTACAGTAGGTTATGTTATTGAATGTGTTTTATTTGAAAAAAAATATTAAATTAATATTTTTAGTGTTTTTTAATAATTTTAATATATTAATATTTAAAATTAACAAGTGAGAAACACTTTAATATATACCATAATACTAAACATAAAACTTATATAATTAATTCATGAGGTTTGTCTGTGAATTATAATTTTCCATTCCTCCTTTTCTTTTGAAACTATATTACTATATTTGCCCCTAGTTGTAATATTTGATTTTATTCGTAACAAACTCATAGTTATTACTAATCCTGCCAGGTCAAAACTCGAGATCTAACCCAAGCTGAGTTTAAAAAAAAAACAGGTAAAAGTTTATCTGGTTAAATTTGTGATTCATGACTAATTAACCTAATTAAAATTTAATTTAATTTTTTTAAAAAAAATTCAAATTAACATAGTTTTTTTTTAAAAAAACAACATTTTTATTTATCTAATCATTAAAATTAGGCCTTGCGAATACTTTTTAAAAATATAATTTTAATTTATCTAGAACCCACAATCTCTCGCTGTAAAAAAAAGCGCCTTATCCATTAGATCATTCAAATGCTCAGTGCTCAGTATTATAGTTATTAAACTTTGAACGGCCTGATAGGTCAATTCGAGATGTAGTTGACCTGATAGCTGAATAAATCTAAGTAAAGTGAAGGACTGGCAAGAGCAAAAGGATGGTCAAACTTGGTTGATCTGAAAAAACACGGTAGGTATCCTTTTTTTTTTTTCAAATGTGTTTTTTCACCTAGCCAGAGATTTTTTTTTTCATATTTTTTAGTTGGTTATTAATCTTTTTCAAACTTCACTATATAAATATTAAAAGAATATTTAATGTTTTTAATGTGAGATTTGAAGTCCTTTATATATATACTTTATGTTCACAAGAAAAAAATTATGTTTTTTTAATGTGGGATAATTTTTTTTTGTTTAAATACTTTAATTTAAAATGATAACATAATATTTTTTCAATGTAGGATAAAAACTTTTTGAATTAATCTTTTAAACTTTATTATTTACAACACGTATAATTTATATTCACATGAATTATTATTTTTAATTTTTTTTATATAAAATATTAAAATTTTTAATATATATATTTTTAATTTTTTTGAGTTGACCTATGTGACCCGAGACTCAATTCCTTGGCTAGATCAACCTCTAGATCGGGTTTGATAACTATGCTTAACACACCTTGAACCAACCTTATTTATAATTTCGGAAAACTTGGCTACAATTCTTGCTTTAAAAAATAATATTGATAATAACCATAATAAACTCTTTCTATTCTTTATTAATAATAATTATAAGCATCCAAAAGAACCATCAAGGTTTATATATACAAGTTTAATACATAATAATTAAATTCAACCTGATTTATTATCTAATTTAGCAAATGAATATCACGTGATTTAAGAATAATTTAAGAATAAATTATTTTTGCATTCTATGTTAAAACAATATAGAATGTAAAATGTTTCCGTGCTCAAATTTAAAGATGTTAAAGTATTTTTCCTATATTTTTAAGGGCAAAACACATTTGATTGTTATTGTTATTATTATATTTTTATAGTATTAACAAGTTGAAGACAATTTAAATTAAAGCACTATAGTTATTTTATTGTTATTTTAAAATGAAAACGTAGAAAAAACCCCTCATATCAATTCATTATATTTTGCCTAAAAGTGTATATTAATCATTTTATTGTACAAAAATAACAAAAAAACAACTATACCTGTTATCAAAATCAACTGTGTTTTGTTGATAAAACCAAAATTATAAATTTATTATTTCAATTCATAATACTACTAGAGCTAAAGTAAAAATATTATAATAAAATTAATTATAAGGGGTATAACTCAACTAGTCAGATTCTAAATTTGTTCTTTAGAGATCATTGATTCGAATCTCACAAATTTCAAAACTACTAAAGGCTTACATGATCGTTAATTTTAGGATCCATGAAATTAGTTAAGGTATACACAAGCTGGCCCGGATATCCATATTAATAAAAAACAATTACAGAGAAATCAATACCCCTATCAATTTTATTTTAATAATGTTTTTGTTTATATAAACTATTCAAATTCGTTAATTTATTTGTTTAGTTAGGTTTTTTTTTAAGAAATAAAATGAATGGCCAATGATCAATTGAATGAATTACTGATAATATATAGATGATTGTGGTTATTGAAAAAATCAAAATGCTTAATTGTTTAATAATTAGATTATAGTTGTCATAACCCAAATTTTGATTATTTTTATTTTTATTATTTTATTTACTGAAAAGGATAAAAAATGATGATAAAAAAAATAATAATAATGATGAAAAGAAGTAAAATGAAATAAATGAAGAATGAATTAAAATTTGGGTTAAGGGCAACATGATTGGAAGTTTTTGGGGTTTAATTAAACTTTGGAATTAATCTAATTAAGCTTGGAATTAATTTAATTAATCCAATTAAGGGTTTAATTGGAGAATTAATAAGTTTTGAGATTTAATTAAGCTTGAAATTAATTTAATTCATCCAATCAAGGATTTAATTGGAGAATTGATAAGTTTTGAGACTTAATTAAGCTTGGAATTAATTTAATTAATCCAATTAGGGGCTTAATTGGAGAATTGATAAGTTTTGAGACTTAATTAAGCTTGGAATTAATTTAATTAATCCAATTAGGGGCTTAATTGGATAATTGATAAGTGTTTGGACTTAATTGGCTTTGAATTAATTTAATTAATGAAATCCGAGGACTTAATTGAAGAAATATCAAAGTTTGCGGTTTAATTGGGGTCCAAATTGCAAACATTAAAATCCAAGGACCAGAGTGAAAATGACTCGGAAATGCAAGGATCCAATTAAAGTTTATCCAGGGGCTTATTTACAAACATTTCAAAACGTCAAGGACCAGATTATAAATAGCAGTTGATGGGAAAACGGAGCCGTTTCTTGGACAAAACTATTCACTGTCTTCTTCCTCCGTTTCATCGGTTTCCAGCCAACGCTTAAGTTTCAGCATTGAAGGCACTTAAAGGGTCGGTTACACTGGGCATTTAGGAGGCTTGCCGTTACCACTGATTGTGGTCTTATAAAAGGAGGAGTCGCAGCCAACAAAGGAGGAGGGAGGAAAATAAAGGGAGAAACCCAGGGGAGAAGGCTAGGAACCAGTGGAGAGAACACTGAAAACCAGAGAGGAAAACAAGGGATTTTGGGACTGAAAAGAGAGAAACAGGGAGGGACCGGAGACAAAAACCCAGGAGCAAAACCAGAGAAAGAAAGCCATGCACGGCAGGGAGAGAGACTAAAACCAGGCAGAAGCAGAGAGGAGACGAACGAACAGGAGGAGGAAGGAGAGACTGGACAAAGGAGAAGAGAACAGCCCGCCACCTAGCCAGTCATCATCTTCGTCTCCGGCAGCACCTGAACCAGGTAAGTCTTCTCTGCACTCCTGCATTATAATTCATTTGCTACAGTAGCAAGTGAATTATAATTAATTCACTACCCAACCGGGTCCAGCCCAGCCCAAAAAAATAAAAATAGAAAAATAGAAAAAAAAAGAAAAAATTAAAAAATGTGTATGCATGAATAAAAATAATGTAAATTTACTGGTTTATTCACTGACGCCAGAGTCAGGAATAAAAATACCGGTTTAAATTTATATTATTCTTATTCGTTGTATTTTTATTTTATTTAGCCAGAAAAATAAAATATGTGCATGCTTAAAAATAAATTTATTTATTTATTGACTGACGCTAGAGTAAGGAATAAAAAAAAATATTGATCAAATTTTATTTGTCGTAGCTACGAATTTTTACCAACGCTAGAGTTGGAATTATTCGAGCTCGAATATTCACTAGCGCCAGAGTCAGGAATATTATAAACAAATCATCACAACATAAATTAATAAATATTTAGCAATTTAAGACAAAACCAACAATGCAGTCTGCTTTAGGCAGAACGTTTAAGGGGTGATAATATCTTCCCTTTTACGTTACCAATCCCGAGTAATAGAATCTCTGTTGACCAGTTAGGGTTCCTAGTAACCATAATACTAGGTGGCGACTCCTCAAACGAGACATTTTTTCTTAAAAGAACCGGATGCCAGAAATCTGTTCTTTTTCCATAATTCAAGAGAATTAATTTTTAGGGTCGCCGCGATGTCGAGTGCGACAATAGTTAATGATTCTTAACTCAGTCATTGGTTATGGCCATAATAAACTTCAGGTTAATTATTTCTATCCTTATTTTCATCCAATGAAAATATTCTATATACATATAAATCATCTTGTGGAAGTCCATGGAGATGGCCTTAACATGAATTATTTAGATAGAAATTGAACTTATAATATGAATTTAATCTAGAAATTCTAAAATAAAAATAGTTATATTTGTCAACAAGTACCTCATTTTGTTTAATTTTTTTTTTTAAAATTAATTTTTTTTTTATTTTCTTTTTGATAATTTTAATATGTTAATGTTAAAAATAAATAAATATTATTTTAATTTAGTTTTTAATTGACTATATTTTAATCACATCTACAATAGTCCATTATTAACTACATTAATAATTAAAGTTAATTTATAAATAAATTATGTATATAAAATTAAAGCAAAATTTAAAAAATTATTTGAAAAGAAAACATTAAGTGTAGGAATAAATTTATAGACTCCTACACCATAATGTAAATATTAATATAAAGTTATTAAACTTGATCTAATTTATAATGATCTAATTTATAATCAAACAGGAAGTCGAGACTAAAATTTATCCAGATTAATCAAATAAAAAATCATTTTAGTTTTTTTTTTTAAAAATTAAAATAAAATTTATTTTGATTTTTTTTAAAATAATTAAATTTGATTTTCATCGTGAATCAAATTAAATTACAAGTTAATTTATGAAGTCACCCGGTGAATTCTCAAATATATATTTTTTTGAAACCCAATCTATCGATTGATTTTGTAAATAACATAAAAGAATAGAGAAGCAAAGGGATTCCCGGAAATGGAATTGAATTCTCATGGTGGACGCAAACAAACAAGCACTAACGGATAGAATCTGTAAAACTATCAAAAACCCTGAAACTCAAATTCAACAATTCCCTCCCACAGAACCATAATCATTGAAATCAATGGCTTTAGCGATTTCAAATGTCCTTAACTGCCCTAAACCCCAAATTCCCCTGAGGAATTACACTCTCAAGAGCTCAGTCTTGAAACCCCCAACTTCCTTTATCATGTAATTGTGAATTCTCGTTAAAGTCCCAATCCTTTTGCATAATCCCATCACAAAGACTCTTAAAGGAGCTAGGTTTTTTGTTTGGAGCTTAGTATATGTAGTGATTCTTAATGGGCACAGAGGTTTTCAACTGTTTGGTTGCTGAGAATTTTTCAGAAAGAAGCTTTGCCAAAGTTTGAATTTTGAGCTATCATCATTTTTCTGAAATGGGTTTTTGTATTTTAAGACTCTTAATAAAAAAATTGATAAATTCAGCTATGTATGAGTGTATGTATGCCGAATTTTTTTTTTTTTATATATAGCTATTGGTTTAATTGCATTTGGGGCATATAATGATGGTAGCGTTGTGTTTTAATTTTTTTATCAGATTTCCTAGAGCGGTAAGGGAGCATAAAAGTTTTGTTTGTGCTTCTGCATCAGCGGCAGGAGGTTCTGGGTCAGATAATGATTTAAACCCATATGAGGTAATCTTGGATAACTCGAGGTTTTGCACTGAGGTTATGATGTTATAGAATTGTTATGTGTACGAGGATGTTGTGCTTTTTGTTCGAATTATTTCTGGGTTCGTGTAATTCAGGTTCTTGGTGTGAATCCCATTGAGGGGTTTGATAAGGTCAAGGCAGCTTATGAAAAAAAGCGCAAGGAGGCCGAGAAACAGGGTGATGAAGCAGCTGCTGCTCAAGTATGCTATTGCTTTTATCTCCTTAAAGAAAAAGATTTTACTGTTTTGTGTTGATTTCTTCTTATCTCTACTTGCTTATGTCTTTTAAATGAGGAATTTGTCTTTTGTTGGGGGTCCTGTCTTGTGGTCTTGCTATTTATAACTTCCAGCTAGAGAAGGCATATGATAAATTGATGATGGCTCAGTTAACTAATCGGAAGAAGGGTGTGACATATGGTTCATTCAAGGTATGGTTCATGATGCACTTTATTTTATTTTATTTCATTAGAGCCTTTGAATTGATGAATTAATCATGAAATATCTGATGACATTTGCGGTGGTCTCCACATTGTTCCATCCATGTGGAGGTGTCTAGATAGATTATAGTTAACTAGTAGAAGAAAATTATCAGCTTTAATATACATGTAAAAAACATAAAAAAAAACTTAATATGCTCCTAATAAGCACACAAAATTTTCTAGCTATATCTGGATGTGCCTGAAGGAACCCAAAAGAGGCCTCTTCTAGATCAAGTTCACGATTGCTTTTCTTTTGTAGAGTAAAAACTTTATCAGTGACCTCTTCATCTATGAAATCGTTTGGCAATCTCTTCTTAACCACGTATCGAAGTTACTTGGGATACATTAAGAATCTTGTGTATGCAACATTTTGCTGTGCAACTTTGGGGGCTATCTATTATCTGCTGTGCCACTTTGAAAATTTTGTTGATATTTGTAGATGCCTTTATGTCAGAGATGTTTAATTGATATTGTGATCATTTTTAGGATCCATTTCGTTCTCCTATTGATTATCCTAATATCCTTCCATGTATTTTTAAAATGCAGGTTGCCAAGGACATAAAATATGCTGATAATCAGCCAGTTGTACCATGGGGACCAAGGTCTTGAGATTATTCATTATAGTACTTTAAATAGAATGTGGGGCAAATTTGATTTATGTGGTGCTAAATTGATTTATTTGGTGCTATGCACTTAAAATTTTTATCTCCTGTATTACCTTTATTTATAGTTTATGATCCTATAATCAACCATAGATTAAACCTTAATGAGAACATTGTGAATTTGATAATTGCCTAGAGCGTAGTTGTACTGACCATGGCTGTATGAAGAGGGTTGGATATTCCTGAAGTGAAGATGTGAGGGCTACTTACTCTGTCATATCATGGGAAATTCTTTCCTCAACATTACATATAAGCTTATTAGGATGGTATTTTGTACATTTTATAGAAGTTATGCACATTTCCCTTTTCTTTTAGTTTTTCTTTGCAATTTCTGTCAAGGATGGGGTCTGATTTGCTTTGCTTTAATTAATTAGAGATCTTAAAAAAGTTCTTTTTCCTTTTTCATGTATGTTATAGTCGCTCCTTCAGCAGTATTGTAAAGTCTCCTACTATGTTTCAGGTTTACCAAGTCCAGTGAAAATGACATGCGGATTAACTTGGCAATATCTGCTGCATTTGTAAGCAATTATTAATGTTTCTTTATGAAAATTCTCATGTTTTTGTGGGTGTCTGTGATATGTTAGGGCAAGGAAGTTGTTAGTTTCATCCGTAGCTGTCAGCAATTAGGAAGGTGGCATGCAGTGTTGTAGCTGCTAGATTGTTGTTTCTACTTTCTATTTGTCCATTTTTGTTTTTAGTTTTAGCTCTGAGCTTAATTTTATCAACCTGCAATTCGCATAAGGACATTTCGTTTATGGTTTGATTAGTTCAGTCAGTTGAAGTTTTCATGATTGTAGCTCTTTTCCAAAAATATTCATTTCAGTCAGCCTGCAAGATGTTGACATTTGATGGTAGCAAATCGGTTGACACCGAAGAATGGGACATGTAATTTTAAGTGGGGAAAAAACCTAAATGAGCAGAAGAGTTCTGTCAACTTTACATTGAGTCAACAAAAATTAATTATGGATTTAAATGTGGACACCCTCATAGACAGAATTTTGCTTTCCATGATAGTGGATGCTCAACACTTTGATAACCCCATTCAACGATTTGAATTATTTTGTCTGTTTTAGACGCATTGGCATCTTTGAACCCTTTCTGCAGTAGAAGCGAACTTTGTTATACTCGGGTTTTTTCTGCAGGCCTCAGAGAAATGTACTTTTCTTTTTGTTTTTGTATATAGAAGTAGAAAATGTCCATGAAAATTTATCATGCTCATACAAGGTCTTGGGTGTACCAAAAATGTCTGTAACAGAGGGTCTAGTTAAGTGGCTAATAGTTGCACTAGTAATACTGATCAATCCATCAGGCACAATTATTTTGTTATAGGCTTATAATTTGGCCTTTATGATTTGACACATTCATCTTTTGAGGTTTTCAATAACAGTGATGCTTTCTGCGTCTTTGTTAGATTCCATTCTCATGTTTTGATTGTCTATCTGCAGACAGCTTGGATTCTTATCAAACGCAATGCTGAGTATAAACCTCTTCAGTTTTTGGCTTTTGCATTTGTATATCGAATTTTTGAGAAGTTAAAAACCTTTGAACCTCCTGTATCACCAACATATTCAGTGAGTATAATTTAGGTGCAACATTTTTTCCATCTTGTGTTAAATCAAATTTGGTGGCACCGGAAATAAGCTTGACTTGCCTGATCAAGTTTTTCAATATGCTATAAACACCTGAGATGTTTTTGGCTGCAGGAAGATGGTGAAGATGAGGGGCGAACACTGCGGTTGGGAAAACGGATACTTCGTTCTCTTGCACTAGTTTTTGGCTCTATCACATTTGCCTCCTTGGTATTATACCTTTTCCAATTTTTTGGTGTGGTTTCGGAAAGGTTGTTGATAAGCTCGCACATCAGTGGCTTAATCTGCAACCGATGTTTTTGGAAAACTAATTGGCATGCTATGCAACATGCATTCAATTAAATTAGGCAATCCTGAGTTTCTTAGATTGAAAATAGAAATGTTTCAAAACTTCTCCATTCTCTCACTAGTGTAAGGTTCTAAATGAAACTAAATAACACCAGATCTTGAAATTCCATGGTTACTAAATAACTTTTCTTTGGAATTTGCTTTATGAATTTTATGGTAAATGGAAGACCATATTACATTTACAAGATTTGTCTAGCAACCCTTCGCTAATCAAATTGGAAAGTGATCTAAGTTTTTGCATGTTTAATGGTTTCATAAAGGGATGAATTTGATTTGTGATGAGGAGGCCACCGTGGGAAGGGGATGGGGGGATACTTCGAAGTATGTGGAAAAATTCTGTAAAACCATTTAAACTAAGATGACCTTTTATATTTGTCCCTTCTCTAAATCTCTGATTCTGGTCAATCGGTTCCTGCACATGGTCTTAGGTAGACTATTTTCATTTGATTTGTGCTGCGTTTACTCTTTTTGTTCCTGTTCCATTAATTACAGGAAAATACTTCTCAAAACCATTGGATAGGATTATACTTGCCTCTTTGGTTTCTCTGTTGATGCATCATAGTTTGGTTTGAGTTATTGTTCTCATGTATGTGCCTTGCCATTGATATTGACTGATACCCTGCAGGCATACACTGGTATTTTGAATTTGATTGAGATGGCTGGCAGTTACATACCTGCTTTTCTTTACAATAATCAGGTAGCAATCTTAACTCATCGTCATCGTATAGATATAGAGTTGCTTTTGAACTAAAATTTAGTGATTTTGTGGTTAAAAATATTTTTCAGAGATTGGCTTAAATGATTTTACATATAGTAGAGTGCTTGCCTGTATTCATAAGGTTCTTTGTAAACTGGGAATGGCAATTAGCTTTCGCATGAGCACTTATGGGCCAGAAAAGCAATCCAAAACTAAAGATACAACTAATTTTGATCAAACAGGCGAAGTGGCTTTGATACGTTGTTCACAACAATCGGACTTTCGTCGAAATATAATAAATGGCTCCATGCAAACACAAAGGCGCAAAATAGCTATTTTGAAACTGTTTCAAGCAAATTTGCCTTCTCCCCTTTTTTTTGACAGAAACATTTCTTGCAAAATCACGATCTTATTGGTATAAGTAATCTCATTGCAGTATTTCTTTGGCCAATGTGTTTGATGGAGCTCCATCATTGCTTTTGATACCTGCTTTATGCATCAAATATTTAGCTTGTGTGAAACAGGCAATTATTTAGTTATTGGATTCGTCGAACTCAACTGCTCATACTTCATTTGATGGTGTTTCTTTGTCTATGCTTTCCATCTGTTGTTGACCTGTATGGTGCCTGCTATGATATAACATGTTTTCCTATGTAGGAACTGCTAATCACCACTGCTACATCAGCCATTCTCTACATCCTGGCATCATATTATCGGTAAAGAATCGGTCAAGAGGCCAAAGGAATAGTGCATAAAGCTTTTTATCTTGTTTCTTGTTTTTTTCTCAGTTTATTCAGTTGTGAAATGAAATGAGGAACTTTGTAAAAATGGAACAGTAATAGGAAAAGAAAATTTTGGTTAAAATAGCATTGCTGTGTATATGTTCTGCACTTGTTCTGTTTGTGGCCATATACAATGGATTAAATATTAAGTATAAATACTTATTAATTTATAATCATTTATAATTATTTTGTTTTTGTATTAATTCCCAAATCATTTTAAAATAAATTTCTCTTACCATAAATGGTTTTCCCCCTTAGAGAAGGTAGTTTTTTTATAGCTTTGGAAGGAGCAGACTTCCCGTTTAGAGTGAATTTTTATAGCTTCTCTTCTCTTTTCAAAGTGTATTTGAAATTAAATTTTGTTTTTAAAAATATTAAATTAATATATTAGGTGTTTTTAGGTGATTTTATTGTGCTAATATTCAAAATAAAGAAAAATCTGAAAAATATCATTTTAAAGTATATTTTCTTCTTAAAAGTGATTTAAAACCATAAAAAAACACTTGAAAATATAAATTTAGTATTTATTGAGACAAAATGAAGCTTCTCTTCTCTTTTCAAAGTGTATTTTAAATTGTTTTTTGTTTAAAAATATATTAAATTAATATATTAGGTGCTTTTAGATGATTTTATTGTGCTAATATTAAAAATAAAGAAAAATCTGAAAAATATCATTTTAAAGTATTTTTTTTCTTCTAAAAAGTGATTTAAAACTATAAAAAACACTTGAAAAAATAAATTTAGTATTTACTGAGACAATGCATTTTGAAAAACATCTAAATCTCAATATTAAACAGTAATTACTATTATCATATAACTCAAGCTATTGTTTGTTTCCTAAAGCAGAATAAATTATAGAATGTCAGTCTGAATCTTATTTATTTACAAAGTTATTATTACAAAACTGAGTTACAAATTAGACAATCCAATATTATTTTAATTTTCTTAAGATTAGAATGATTTTGATTTAAATTTATTTTAAAATGAAATTAAATTTTAATTGGATTAATTTCAAATTAAATTTTTTATGAATCTGTTTCTTGCCGGGTCTTAAAGTCTATCGGTTGGGATTTAATAATTTATTTAATTAATACTTGTTGCTAAATAAAATAAATAAATTTTATTTTAAGAGTGTGGTTAATATTGTTTTTTAAAGTGTTTTTCGTGTTAAAATAATATTTTTTTATTTTAAAAAAATTATTTTTCAAATCAAAACATCAAAATAATTTAAAAATATATAAAAAATTAATTTTTAATAAAAAAAATTTAAAATTTTTAAAAATCTTGATACATCATGTTTTCAAACATATCCATAAATTTAAAACAGAAAACGCCCACCGTCCGATCCAACGATCATATAAATTGGCGGCCCAATAAAGAGAGACTCCTTCAGCCCAGATCCATTCATCATCAGACAAAAAAAAAAAAATTAGGATTTCTGCGAGACATATCTCTAGCTTTGCTTGCCCGACTGAAGAGACAGAAAAACACAAAAACCCTAACAAATCTCATTCTCCTTCCTTTTTGCAAGTTTTAAAGATTAGTGGGATTTGAAAGAAAAGGCAGGCAAGATGAGGATCATGATAAAGGGTGGAGTGTGGAAGAACACGGAGGATGAAATACTAAAAGCGGCGGTTATGAAATATGGAAAGAATCAGTGGGCTCGTATTTCTTCTCTTCTTGTTCGTAAATCTGCTAAGCAATGTAAAGCTCGTTGGTATGAGTGGCTTGACCCTTCCATTAAAAAGGTACGTCCTTTTCCCCTCTTTTTCTTATTTTCATGCCCTTCTTGGGTTTTGATAGATTTTGTTCGGTTTCTTGAAGATAAATTCTTGTTTTGTTTTTGGATGGATGATGATAGTGGAGTGGTTTTTGATGAATGTTGAAGTGGGTTTTATTTTTAAGGGTTTTCTAAGGTGATTGTTTGGCAGAAGACTTTTTTTTTGGATAATGGAAATGTAGTGATTTTGTTGATGAATGGTTAAGTGGGTTTTTAGGATTTTGATTGTTTTTATTAGGAAATTAGGAAAAAACACATGTTTCTTAGAATTTTTTGGTGGTTTTAATTATGAATGCAAGACAGTGAAAGTTGGGATTTTTGCAGACTGAGTGGACTAGAGAGGAGGATGAGAAATTACTGCATCTTGCTAAGCTCATGCCCACTCAGTGGAGGACGATTGCACCTATTGTTGGACGGACTCCATCGCAGTGCCTTGAGCGTTATGAGAAGCTGCTTGATGCAGCTTGTGTTAAGGATGACAACTATGATCCTGGTGATGATCCACGGAAATTGCGCCCTGGTGAGATTGATCCAAATCCAGAATCTAAGCCTGCACGTCCAGATCCTGTTGATATGGATGAGGATGAGAAGGAAATGCTCTCGGAAGCACGAGCTAGGTTAGCAAATACTAAAGGTAAAAAGGCTAAAAGAAAGGCTAGGGAGAAACAGCTTGAAGAAGCTAGGAGGCTTGCTTCCTTGCAGAAAAGGAGGGAGCTGAAGGCTGCCGGTATTGATAATAGGCATCGAAAGAGGAAGAGAAAGGGTATAGACTATAATTCTGAAATCCCCTTTGAGAAAAAACCTCCTCCTGGATTTTATGACGTTGCTGATGAAGATAGACCTGTGGAACAACCTAAGTTCCCAACCACCATTGAAGAACTTGAGGGGAAAAAAAGGATGGACATCGAAGCACAGTTAAGAAAGCAAGACGTGGCAAAGAATAAAATTGCTGAAAGGCAAGATGCCCCATCAGCTATACTGCAAGCAAACAAGCTGAATGATCCGGAAACAGTAAGGAAGAGGTCAAAATTGATGCTTCCTGCACCACAGATTTCAGATCATGAATTGGAGGATATTGCAAAGATGGGGTATGCTAGTGATCTTCTTGCAGGAAGTGAGGAACTCACAGAAGGGAGCGGTGCAACACGTGCCCTTTTAGCAAACTATGCCCAAACACCACGCCAAGGAATGACACCGCTACGAACCCCTCAAAGAACTCCTGCTGGCAAGGGTGATGCTATAATGATGGAAGCTGAAAACCTAGCACGGTTGAGGGAGTCGCAAACACCATTGCTAGGGGGAGAGAATCCAGAGTTGCACCCTTCAGATTTTTCTGGCGTTACTCCTAAGAAACGGGAGATTCAAACACCAAACCCAATGCTGACTCCTTCTGCAACTCCTGGTGGTGTTGCTCTTACGCCCAGAATTGGTATGACACCGTCAAGGGATTCTTTTGGGATGACCCCAAAAGGAACTCCCATCAGGGATGAACTCCATATAAATGAAGATATGGATATGCATGATAGTGCAAAACTTGAGCAACGAAGACAGGCTGATCTGAGAAGGAATTTGATTTCTGGTCTTGGTAATCTTCCACAGCCAAAGAATGAATACCAGATAGTCATTCAACCGCCTCCTGAGGAAAATGAAGAACCAGAAGAGAAGATTGAAGAGGATATGTCTGATAGAATAGCCAGGGCAAAAGCTAAGGAAGAAGCTCGGCAGCAGGCATTACTTCGGAAGAGATCAAAAGTACTGCAGAGGGAGCTCCCTCGGCCTCCTGCTGCTTCTTTGGAATTAATTAGAGATTCTTTGCTGAGAGCTGATGGGGATAAGAGTTCCTTTGTTCCTCCGACATCAATTGAACAGGCTGATGAAATGATAAGGAAGGAGCTTCTAGCCTTACTAGAACATGATAATGCAAAGTATCCACTTGAAGAGAAGCCAAGCAAGGAGAAAAAGAAAGGCTCCAAGCACCTTTCAAACAGATCTGCTGCTTCTATCCCTGTGATAGAGGACTTTGAAGAAGATGAGCTGAAACAAGTATGCATTTTATAATGTCCTTGCTGAATAACATCTTCTCCCATTTCATGATTTTATAATTACTTCTGTGGTCATATGTTTCATATGTCTTTATTTTTGTTTGTGTGTGTGTAACCATATATCTCTTGCTTAACTTCTTTGATGATGTTATTAGATCCATGTCAAATATTCACTGTTGTTCAGCACTTTGTATCTTTCATTAATGTAGCTGCATTACTTCTAAAGTATCCACATTTTAATGCTTCTTATTCAATTTCCTGTACTTTTATTCTTTGAAGATAATTATATTTAGGAAGTTTTTATAATTACTTTTGTTTTCCATGGAAGTTTCTCCCTTTTTGTCGCCTCGGTATTACACTTTTGCATGCATGCTAAATTTAACAGTTGCAGTTTTTGACTAATTTATTAATCTTATAAGCATGTGTAACGTTTAGATCATAGTCAGTATCAATGGTGGTTTTTTTTTTGCTTCCTATCTTGCTTTTTTTTGGAAAGCCTTATTGTGGTTTTTTTTTTCTTCCTATCTTGCATTTGTGGAAAGCCTTATTTTAAACTCCATTCTTAACTGAAACCTTATCCTTTTCTTCTTTTTTCAAATTTTGTTCACCAAGGAGCCAAACCTTCACTACATGCTAAATTTCAAAAGATCTTGTCTCACTTTCTATCATGCGACTTTGAGTGACATAGAGGCTTAAAAAAAAGCTAAAGATTAGGAATGAGTGACCTTGTGTCTCTGATCATTGAAGAGTAGAGAGGTCAGAGAAAGATTTGTATCCAAAAGTGCTTGAAGTAGAAATTATTTGCTAAGATACAAAGATGGTTCTAAATACCTGCTATTACCTTTTATCTGCAAATGTAACAGGATTTCAACTTCTTGTTATACTAATCCCTGTGATGTCATCAGTTCTGCTATTCACATTGGTGATGGGTATTATAGCTGGCCATCATGATACATGATGACTCACCTTTACAATAAATTATCTCCTTGGAAAATATCTTGTGTCTCTCCTGTTGTAATTGAAACTTTTTTATGCTTCTTCCATTATTTCAACATTTACATTTCTCATGACTCAAAATGGTGGGTCCTATAATTTTGAAGCTTGATGGAAGATACGATGCAATAGAAGCATAGAAGCTTTGCCTTGCACCTTCTACCTCTTAATTATTCTATTAAAGTTTCATCAAGTTCTGAATGTATTCTTCTCAATTAAAAGATTTAGGGTAAAAAATTCGTTATCAAATTGTTTTTGCAAGTCATTTTTTAACTCACTCACTTTATGTTGCGTAGTTTGTACATCATAGTTTGCACTTTTACTTTTTGTGAAATCATTAGCACTCCTTGGAGATGATGTTCCAAAAATTATCAAGAATTCACCTTCATGAATTATGTTAACACCGGCATTGCCCACAATCTATTTACCACAGGTGAATCATGAGCCATTTTTACCTTTATGTCAACATGGATGGATTTGCTGTGTATCTTCAAACCCATATATTTATGTTCTCTTTCAATGTTGCATCTTTGTATAGTCATTTTTTTCATCTTTGGATACAAAGCATACTAGGCAAAAATTACAAGATGTGTTGGAAATGTATTATATACTGGTAGATTGGCTAGTTTGCTGGATGTTCTTTTTTATCTTTATTCTAATGATATTTGCAATGTTGGAAAATGTATTGTCATAGGACTTTACAAGCATGTCTAGTGAAGAGTGATTGTCTGTTTGCCCACTGACTGATGGTTACATTCTTCTTTACAGGCTGATAATTTGATAAAAGTGGAAGCTCAGTACATACGTGTAGCTATGGGCCATGAAGATGAATCCCTTGATGAATTTGTTGAAGCACACAAAACATGTATAAATGACCTCATGTACTTCCCCACTCGCAACGCTTATGGTCTCTCCAGTGTTGCTGGAAATATGGAGAAACTCACAGCATTGCAGAATGAATTTGAGAATGTGAAAACAAGGTTAGAGGCTGAAAGGGAGAAGGCATTACGGCTTGAGAAGAAGGTTAATGTTCTCACACAAGGTTATCAGGTATATTGTGGTTCATCAACTATTTCTTTGTTGTGACTCTAGACATACTGTACATTAAACCACTCTTTTGGTTGTTATTTTCGTTCCTTTTGGTGCGCAACTTGTCATTGATTTTCTTTCTTGCAGCAAATTATAAGGATCTCCTTTTCTTACTGTGTGTTAATTAGTTTTTCTTACTTTTTGTAGTTTCCACCCTTTTTTCTGTTCTTATGATTGAATAGAGTATTACTTCTTATTCCTTTCGCTAGATCTCTGTTCGGTCAGTACAGTCGAGCCAGAAAATAATACAATTGAAGTTGGAGTAGTACCTGAGAACAGGATAGTAGCAAAGGTAGAGAGAAGTAGAATTCCCTGTAGGAGAGGGACTAAATAGAAGAATAGAAAAATAGTGCAGAGAAGAAAGAAGCCTCTGTAGGAGAGGGATAAACAGAGAAGAAATAGAGGAGAGCAAAAGTTGATTATCACTGTTCAATTTAAATAGGCAGCAAAACCCTAATATTATCTCTTTTAAAGAAGGAAAGTCAATATCAGTAATTAAGAGAAGAATCCTAACTGAATGAAACAACTAAAATCAAACAATTTAAAGCTCATTTTCGCGTATAATTGCATCTTATTACTTTGTATGTCCAAATTGATGTTGCTTTATCAATTTATGGTCACTGGAATGTATGGTCTCAAAGAGCACGCTAAAAGAGTTGCATTATCTTTGTTGCAGAATATAGTCATAGCCCTTTGATGGTGACACAGATATTGCTATTAGATTAGTTTATTTGCTGTTGTGAGGTCCTTGGATTCAAAATATTTCTCTGGTGCTGTTTCATTATCAACTCCATAAATTCTGAAGCAGCAATCTCTATATTATGATCTCTAATGCAATATAAATTCCTGTAATATCATGCTTTCGATTTCTTTCTTTTTCACACTTTTTCCTTTCTGTTTTCGGATATAAGAAATAAAATGTTAGCTATTGGCACCTATTGAAGGAGATTTGGAAGTTAGCTGTAAGCACAAAATGTGGCCAGGCTCTCTAATGCTTATTATATTAAGATATCTAATGCGATGTAACTTCCTGTAGTTTCATGCTTGCTTTTTCTTGCTTTTTGGTGACTTTTCCTTCCTGAGATTTGTATGATAGCTGTGAGCACAAAATGTGGTCATGGCTCTCTAATTCTATGCAATACTAGCAGGGCTCTCTAATGCTATGTTAAACAAGCAGTGAGAAAGGTGGAAGGGGCCTTCTTCACCTTTCGCCTATGCTGCAAAGGAAAGGCTGAAAGCCAATTCCAGATAACTTTGCACTGAGTTCTGTAGATTTGCTGATCTTTAGAACCCTAGAGTACTGATTCCTACTATGATCTTATGCTTGTTTCAACCCTCCATATAGCTTGTCAAGATCACAATTCTTATGGTGCTAAATTTCTTATATTTGAATGAACAGATGCGGGCAGAAAGGCAGCTTTTGCCACCAATTGAGTTGACCTTAAAGCAGATGGACACCTCTGGAACAGAACTAGAGTGCTTCCAAGCTTTGCAGAGGCAAGAGCAATTAGCAGCATCACACAGGATCAATGGTCTTTGGGAGGAAGTTCAGAAGCAAAAGGAGCTAGAGCAAACTATGCAGAGGAGATATGGGGATCTTGTGGCTGAGCTGGAAAGGATACAACAGCTCATCATTAATTACAGAGCACTAGCAATACAACAAGAAGAAATTGCTGCAAAGAATCGTGCACTTGAGTTGGCAGAAGCTGCAACAAAGCAAGCTGCCATATTGAACTCTGAACCTGTGACTCCAGATGAACATGGAAATTCTATGCCAGTTGGTTCATCTGACAAGAAAGTTTTAGAGGAGCAAATGGATGTTGATTCAGAGAAGGTGCACGGTGCACTGGTCATGGATACAAGCTTAACCAATAATTTGCCTTCTGATGAGGGGCAGATGACACATGTACAAGGTAATGGCCATGAAGCTTCTGGTGCTAATCCCTTGAGTCCAGATGGAAATAACCAAAATGGAGTTCCAGTTCTGACAGAGAACTCAATAAACAGAGGAGATATTCTATCTACTGTTGGTGTTGCAGTGGAGATTAAGGTGAATGATGCTTCTGCTGATGGGGATGCTGGTGATGTTATGAGCACAGAAATTATGGCTGGCTTAGCTTCTTTTGAAGGAGAGAGTATCCAAGAAAGAGCTGATGACTTTGACAAACCTGATATGATGCAGGTTTCCAGTGGCGGAGATGATAAAGTAAATCAAATGAAGGATGAGGGAAAAGTGCCTGTCATTGATCTTACTAACTCTGATTAGGGAATTCAGGATTGGACGGGGAAAGTGTCCCAGTTGTTCAACAAGGGATAGAAACTGCTGAAGAATCCATGAAAATGTTCCTCTATTCTTGGATGATTTCTGTGAACAAAATGAAGCACGGCTCCAAGGCTAATCTCTTATGTGCCTGGCTGATAATGATATGGTTATTGTTGTAGTGATTAATCAGAATTTTTCGGGAGTTTTCCTTTTCCTCTCATGTTCCTACCAGAACTGGACATGGATGCCCATCATTTTGCTCTGTTTTGCCCAAAAGAAACCAGGTAAAGTACTAATCTGGTTGCATGTACTGTTCGGTGTAACTGTTGTTAGGTTGAGGAATCTTTATATTTATGAAGGAAAAATGTTGTATTCACTTCTCCTCTGTCGAGTATTCAATTAATGAATGGAAAATTTTGTAATGAATCAAGAATAGTAGTAGCCGAGGGCATGATGGTTCTGCTCACCGGACCCTGGGGCTGTTCACGGTTGTCACATGTGGTGTTTTATAATACCGGCTTGAGCTTATCCTGGCTGTGTCCTTGTGTTCCATTGATTGAGATCGTTCTCGATATTCTCGATATTCTTCCTTGTGTTCCTGGCTTGAGTTTCAACGTTAGGGCAGCTGCTTCGAAAGTCGATTGTCATGTGTGAATTTTACCATTTGGGATTTCTAAATATTCAACTTCCATTGCAATTCTCCGACTAGTGAGCTACGGCTCGAAGCATCCTAGCCATTGTATTTAGTTCCATGCATTGTAAGACGTCTGGTGATTTGAGATTTGAAGAGGTAGCTGGCTAGAAAAGACAGAGGATAAGCTTCATTTTCATGTCAATCTTTTCAACTACATATATTTTTATTTTTTTTCATATCAATCTGGGATTGATTGGTGTTGGAAAAAGAAAAACACCAAATACACCCATCTCAGCCATAAATTATTATCAAGAATTCGAATGAGAATTGAATGCACTAAACAAGCTCAATGGATAACGTGGTTGAAGTCATCGTCCCAATTGAGCCACGCTTGCCAAACTGGAAAATGATGCGTGTTTTCCCCAAATTACACTGACTCTAGCTGAGTTTTAATTTGAATAAGTTCTAACTTAAGTTAATTTGACTCAACTCGATAATTCAAGTTCTAAACTAGATCGGTTTCTAGGCAGAATTTAATAAATATGTTAAGTAATATTTTTATTATTTCGACTAACTACATTTTCACAATTACAAGTAAAAAAAGCTCTTCTTTTTTTTTTTTATCTCGGAATATTTTTTTAGAGACGTTAGAGACTAGCTAATCAACCTGGACATAATTTCTATTCAACACTCACAAAAATAATTAATTGAAGCATCCCCTTTAGTTCCATGCATCCCCTTTAGTTCCATAAACAAACCTAAAGCACTATCAGATGCCATGCATCCCCTGTTTTCTTTATTCTTTGGTCACATTCTAACGTACGTAGCCAACTGTATTAATATTTTTTAATGTTTTTTTTTAATGATTTTAACGTGCAAATATAAAAAATTAAAAAATATTTTTAAATAAAAAATATATTCCATCATCATAAAACAAACGATACACACACAACCACCACTAGTTTACTTGCACATCCACTTTTAGGTTTAGCATATCCAACCAAATTTAGATAACATTTTTGGCATTATCATCCCAACTAAACACAACCCAAATCGAACCTTTCTTCCTGCTGGAAGGATAAACTCAAGCCTCCTTTCAACCTCTCTCCTCCTCTGAATTTGTGTACTTTTACATTAGCCTATCAACCACTAGCTGCTTGCATAATACATGTATGGCACAATACATGTATGTTTTTCATTTTTAGAAGCCATTATTATTGGAAGAGCCTTCCGTTCTCAGTTTCGTGAAAAAATCTAAAATTATATATATATATATATATATATAATTATATTATATATATATATATATAATTTTAGATTTTTTCACGAAACATTTGAGGTACTCATTCATCGATAGGTGAATGACAAGATGGTAACTCATCGATAGGTGATTCTGAAAATTATTAGATTTAATATCATTAAGTTCAGTTCTATGTTGAGCCTAAATAAATATAGATCTTGTGAGTTTCCATACGCAATATACTTAAATTCTATCATGTACTGAACCCAAGTAAACATGAATTTGGCACAATACCATATTTAATATACTTGTATTCAACCACATGCTGAGTCCAAGTGAATGAGTCTAATAAGTTGTCAGACTCGCTTCTCTCATGCTTGGTTATGTGTCAAACCCAATTGGTTTGAGGGTTATTATAGACTCATGTTAAGGTTATAAGACTTTGTTTATTTTTTTAAGACTTTTAACATGAATTATTCATGTCAGAAATGATTGTCTTCTTACATTTATATGTGTATAAAATATCTTCCAATGACCTACTATATTTTTATTTTATTAATGATGTGTAAAAGATATGTGTCTATCATTAATGATGTGAAAGATTTTTTTTATCCCTTATTAATACCATCATAAGAAAATGACTCTCAAACCCCTTCATTTTATCAAACGATAAAGTTCAGGGATTATAAATACCTTATGAACCACTTAAATAAGAGGTTCATAATTTTCTTTCTTCAAGTATTATACTTTAATTCATATACCATTTATCATATCAAAACAAGAATAAAGACTTTTGTTATTAAAATTTATAGTTTTTTCTTTTATTTATTTATTTATTATTTAAAATCATTAATTATATCATTAGAGGATCTCTAAACCCCTACTTAAAAGGACTTTTTTGCATGTGCTAGGACTTATACCAGCAATCATATATTTTCCAAGCTCTGGATCATGGACATGTGATTAATCATTATCCAAACATCAAATAACATCATTTCTAAGTATAATATATTTTGAAACATCATTAATCATTTTACATAATATTATCGTGTTAGGCTTTGTAAAAGTTTTTTAAAAGTAATTTGACACAACACTTCATTGTTATTAAACCCGGTTAGCTTAGTGGGTGAACCTAAGACCTAGCCTAGGTTGGATTAAAAAAAAACACGTGAGAGTTGATCCGGTTAAACACAATCAAAATCCAACTTGATTTTTATTTAAAACATTGTTATTTTAATTTTTTTTCTTAAAAAATAATTCTAAAATAATTTTATTTAAAATTAAATTAAAATTAATTTATATTAACTCATAACCCGAGTCTTAAACAAAGTGACGGCAATGTTAAAATGGCAAAATATACAAGCATGGTAAAAATAGTGGATGCTCATTGTGGCCCTTTCAAGGTCCATAATTCCAATTACATGTACAATATTCTTGAGTGCGATTGATGATAGTAGTGGGGTTTCACTTTTCTAGATTCCTGGATCCCTGTAGGATCTTTATTAAAGTATTAGAATCCAAACGATTTTTGTGTCATTTTCAGGGTTAATGCCTGATGTTCTCTTCTCTGTGTGAAGAGTTGCCATGAGATTCCTTCTTTCTTTCTTTTTTGAATATTCTCAGTTTTTATTTTTCATTAAAAGGTTATCGTACGTTATAATCTTTGAATTTAGATTCCATTTTTTTTATGATATATATCTCGAATCTTGATTACTTTCGTGACATTAAGAGATTATTTTGATTTTCCCAGTAATATTGTATTAACTTTGGGCTAAGGTTGGTATATAACCCTAAGATCTATTTAGAAATGTAGTTATTGTTGTGATTCAAAGTATTTTTTTAATTTAAAAATATATTAAAATAATATTTATTATTATTATTTTTTAAAAATTATTTTTGAGATTAGTACATTAAAACGATCAAAAAACATAAAAAAATATTTTTTAGTAAAAAACTAAAATTTGAATTTTTTTAAAATATGAGTTGGCCCGTGTTTCCAAACGGAGCCTTAAAGTATAGTAATGAATCCTAAATTTGTATTGTATCTATATATATTATTTTTATTAAAATAATATTATTTTAAAAAATATAAATTTAAATTTTAAATGGATTAACTGAATCATAAATCAACTGAAATAATTATTTTATTATTTTAAAACCTAATCCAAATTAAATTTTAATTAACACAACAAACCAAATCAAATTTAATAAAAATAACTTAGAATCATAATCATAAACTACTACTGGCCTTATTTTTTCTATCAGAAATTGAAAGTAGAAAAAAAAATTCTACTGTTTGGGGTTGCTATATTCAAACATTACAAAAGTCTCCAATTCCTTTTTTTTTTTAATATTATTTTTAAACATATTATTTTAAAAGTTTTTTTTTTTTAATCATCAATTCAAATTAACCTGTTTTATCATAACGATGGAATTTAAAAACCATGCAACAGCACAAAGTAATTTTTTAAAAAATGCATTATTCAAAATCTATTGACATGAAGTAAAAACTACGTCCTAAAAAAATTCTAAAAGATTAGTTGAAGAAAGATGGTCAATTTTTAAGGAAGAAAACCAAATGGAAGCCAATGGAAAATTTTCTTTGAAAAGTAAAGCCGCCAGCCGCCAATAGAGTTGCTTTCCATAGCTAAACATTTATTAAAGAAGACCCAAATTAAATCGGTCCACCTTCCTTAATTTTTATATTACCCGCTGCAATTATATTTTTTCTGGGTAATTTAAAAACAAATTGAACTAATTAGTTCATATTTTCTAGTGAATTAAGTACTTTATAAATTATTTTCTTTAACACACAAATTTATTTTAAAATATCTCCTATCATTAAAAAAACAAACACCTACCATTAACAATATACTACGTGATCCAGTGACAAGGGCTTGAAATTAAGAGATTTATCTTTTTTTATAGTTTCAGGTTCGAGCCATGTGGTTGATAATATGATGATTATTGGAGACTTATATGATCGTTAACTTCAAGGCCCATGAAATTAATCGAGGTATATATAAACTGACCCGGACACTCACGTTAACAAAAAAAAAAAAATACTATTTATATCAAAATTATAAGATTTATGAAAGTATTAATCTTCATAACTTGATTAATGATATGATTAGCATTGTAATACCTTTTGCTTTTCAAATAAAAAAATATTAAATTAAATTAATGTTATGTGTTTTTCTTTTGTTTTAATGTATTAATAAAAAAAATTTAAAAAATTCTGAATAGGTAAAGTTCGAGCTTTTTTTTTTAATTTGAACGAATGAGTTTAAATTATCAACTGAATTAAATATTTTTTATTTTATTTAATACAAAAAATTATTTTAAAATACGTTATCATTGAAAAAAAAACTACTATTTATGTCGAGATTATAAGATTTATGGAAAACTCCTTTTCTTATAACTTGATTAAAATAGTAATACGATGATTTGAAAAACTAGTAACGTATACTTTCTTGACCATTATAAATATGTTAGATTATTAATTATAATGAGATAAGGATGGAATCAACCTTATCATATAATCAATATGTATATAAACGTGTTTATGTACGGAAGATATGTAAAATGTTTTTCAATTACAAATATATAAAAATAATATTTTTTATAATAATATTTTTATTTTTAATATTAACTTATTAAAATTATAAAAAAATACTTAAGAATCTAATAATTTTTAAATGAAAAATAATTTTAAATATAAGCTATTAAAAGCAAAAACGAAAACAAATTATAAGAAGCATTCAGGAAGCTACCTAAGTGTCATTATTCCTAGTGGATTACATGCATTCCTTCCACCACGTAGATAGCGATTTTTATGTGTTTTTTATATATATATATATATGGCAGTGATCGATTTTTAAAGTATTTTTTAATATATAAAAATAATATTTTTTTTACTTTTTAAAATTTATATCTAACATTAATACAATAAAAAAATATTAAAAAAATTTTCTTAAAAAATTTAAAATTCTTAACTGGTCGGCGTTCCAAAACAGTATGCTAGTGCTGATACAGTACTGTCTTGTCTCTCTCCCTTTATAAGGGCAGGCAGTGATTAAGCTTTATCAGATTTCAAGAAAGCAAGAGAGAAAGAAACAGAAGTTTTTTTCGTAATTTCTGCCGCCACCGACTGCTGGTGCAGGTTTATCTTGTGATTCCTCTCTTTTAACTTTTTAACTTATTTATGTGGTTTTGGCCACTGCATGCCATGCCAAAGCATTTCTGTCCCAAGTGGACAGGTTAGCTAGCTTTTGTCCACTCTCACTCACATGAAATACACAATTCTGGTTAGCTTTGTTTTCTGGATTCTTGTTCAAGAATTTTCTTCAAGTTTTGAAAGGCTTTCAGGGTGATGTCTTCTCTAGGTTTCTTTTAATTATATTAAGAAAAGTAGAGGGCTTGTTTCATTTCTTGACCTTGAGTCCCTGGCGGGTAAGGTTAGTTTCTTGGAAATTTTGTTGCAATACGTAAATATTTAAAGATGACTTGCATGGCTTTGTGGTGGTTTCCTTGAGGTCAATGTATAAAACCCAGCGGATTTTGGGCTAAATGAAAGAGTTTGATTTTAGCCTAAACTTCTTCTTGAATGAAAATTGGAGTCATCTCTTAGTGCTGTCAAGTGTGATAATTGAAAGATTATTGAGTTGATTAACTGGTGATTATGTGGTTTTTCTTTTGCTCTTGTTCTTGGTGACATGCAAGTTAGAGTTGGTTTCTCCGAGTTCATGTATGGAAATGATCTTGCTTGGTTTTTCCTGATAATTTTTGTGGGTTTTGAATTCTAATGTATATTACAAGTAATTTGTATAGAAATTCTCATGGTTCTTGCTTGCGTGCAGAATTTAAGGGAGTGGGCAGCCAGTTCAATTGAGAAACTTTCTTGGTGTCAGGTTTAGAGGTTGAAATTTCAGGGTTAAAATCAGAAAAGAAAAGGAACTTGCACAGGTAGTCCATCTCTGTCTTTCTTTCTTTGCCTTTTCATGTACAGAGTTAAATTCTTCACTGGGTTTTAGCTAAAATCTCTTTAATTTCCTTAAGACTAGTTCAATATGCACTGGGCCTGCTGTACTAGCCCTCGCAGTAACAGAGCAACTCAATAATATTATCTGTGACTTGGATATATCCCACTTCGATTAAGGATCAATTTAGTTGAATTTGGTTTCTGATAAGATCTTAAAACTTTGGTTATGAATTAAACAAAGATTTATATTGTTTTACTTTCTTGTAAAAATTAGTGTTAGAAGGAAATAGTCATGACTTGTGAACATAACTCTCTGGATGTCATTTTTTTGGTTAAGAGGGGCTTAAATCCTCAGCAGTTTTGTCGTTAATCAATTTCCTTCACAATTGGCAATTTCTACATTTTGAAACTTTCATAACCATGTGAAGATATGAATTTAGGAGTGGACTGATTTTTTGTTGTTGTTGTGTTGTACTTTATAGCAAGAATGGTGACTAGAACAGTGGATCTCCGGTCTGACACTGTCACGAAACCAACTGAAGCAATGAGGGCTGCTATGGCAAATGCTGAGGTTGATGATGATGTCTTGAGCTATGATCCCAGTGCATTACGGTTAGAAACTGAAATGGCAAAAGTCACGGGCAAGGAGGCAGCTCTATTTGTTCCATCAGGCACTATGGGTAACCTTGTTAGTGTTCTTGTGCATTGTAACATTAGGGGAAGTGAGGTAATACTTGGAAATAACTCTCATATCCATATTTATGAGAATGGAGGCATCTCAACAATCGGAGGCGTTCATCCTCGGACCGTGAAGAATAACGATGATGGAACAATGGATATTGATTTAATTGAAGCTGCAATTAGAGATCCTAGAGGGGAGATTGTGTATCCAATTACTAGGCTCATCTGTTTGGAGAATACACAAGCCAAGTGAGTGTTTTTATTCTTCCATGACATTAAAATATTTTGGTGGAGTAACTAATTTATGTTGCACAATGGTTTATCCCATCTATTACTCTAATATTTTGTGACTCATATTTTGATGTTGGCATGTTCCTTAATGTATCTTATTGTGATCAAGTTTCTCTCCACTTGCATGTGAGGACAACATCGATTTCTCCCTTGGTTGTCTATCAATGTTAGGGAGCTCAATGATTGTATCACTGCAGATAGAAGCTGCACACTTCCAAATTTTGAATTTAAAAAAAGTGGAGTGAACTTCACCTTGATCCCTGTAATTTTCTGTTAGGGACAGTTGGTAGATTTGGTTTAACACTGCTTTTGTTTTTTCACTTTCCTGTTGCTTTCTTAGTCTTATGCTAGGCGCTGCTTCTTCTGCAACAGTAGTTGGTAACTTCTGTAAATTTTGAACAAAAAGACAGAACCTCTTCTAGCTCAACTGGGTGGAATTTAATAGAGAATTGCATATCTAGGATTGGATTAACAAAATAATTATTAGTGCATGTAAGAACAATTATATGGCTTTCAAACCGAACGGAGCATCGGAATCGATCAATTTTCTTAGTGAACTTCAGGTGCTCTTCTTCTATATTGACTCGGATATGGGATTTTTGTTGAACTTAGTTAATACTGACTAGCATATTACTAATAGGCTGTTATTTAATAATTGATAATTGCATTATATTTCTGGATATTCTGTTTTTCTTAATTCTTTTTAATTTTCTGAAATTTTGGTACCATTGGAAAGAGATTCATCTTTTCTTTTACTGTATCTTCTACATTTTTAGTTCAACTGTTATGTCTTATGGGATGATCTCTAATCAATGCAGCTGCGGTGGTAAATGCTTGTCTGAAGAATATACCAACAAAGTTGGAGAATTAGCTAAAAAGCATGGTTTGAAGCTTCACATTGATGGAGCTCGCATTTTTAATGCATCTATAGTGAGTAAAATAATTTTCGATGTGCTCATTTATGATTATGTGATAAGTTTGGGAGCAAATTGCTCTTCCATGCATGTGTTGATTGAGATAACACATGTGCTCCATTGTTTTCCGTGATGCAAAAGCATGCACAATCTACTGTTTCCACTTTCCAGTATCTGATCCAGAAAAAATATATCTCCCAGGCACTCGGAGTTCCAGTTCACAGGCTTTTACAAGCTGCAGATTCAGCTTCGGTATGATTATGTGGCCAGGAATCTAATAGTCACATTCGTTCGCAAAATGTTGCTAGTTAATGAATTCTATTCCTTCATGTATCTCAAACTTTTGAACCAGGTGTGTCTATCAAAAGGTGTAGGTGCACCTGTTGGCTCTGTTATTGTTGGTTCCAAAAGTTTTATTGCCAAGGTATGATGAGATTTTACATGAAGGAAGAACACCAGCTTTTTTGTTTTCTGGATACCAACTCTTGTATTTTCATACGTTCTCTTTTAGGCTAGAATCCTGAGGAAAACCTTAGGAGGTGGAATGAGACAAGTTGGTATCCTTTGTGCTGCTGCTTTAGTTGCTCTTCACGAGAATGTTCCAAAGCTTGGGGATGATCACAAGAAAGCTAAGATGCTAGCAGGTACATGGTGTCCCTATTTATATAATTTAGCCCTTTCCTTCTTGTGTTCTATAATACAGAGTCACTCTCTTTTTGCCCCCCCGCCGCAAATCAACCGATAATCTTTACGTGCTTTAACTTTTTAGAGGGGCTGAATCAAATTAAAGGACTAAGGCTGGACGTTGCTGCTGTTGAGACCAATATTGTGAGTAATTTAGTTGCCAGAAGTTCTAAAATGTGTATTTCCCAGTTCATCAATTCATCTCGATTGCAAAACTCTTCCATAAGTATTTGTGGTCTTATTATATTTCCCTGTTTAATCGAGTATTTTTCTGTAGATTCAACAAATTCATGCACAAATATGAGAACATCTCTGTCTCGTACACATCTCTACGTGTGCCTGTTCAAAGCTTTTATTTGGTGACCCTGGACAAATGATACATTTACACTCGTTTATAATTTTGTGTGACCAGATATTTTTTGACGTAGTAGAGGGAGCAAAAATCACAGCAGAAAAGCTGTGCAAGAACTTGGAACAGCATGGTATACTTGTAATGCAAGAGAGCCCAGTCAGGTCCGTTGAAACCCCAAATATTCCCATGAATTCTAGCAAAAAAGAAAAAGAAAAGGCATCGCATCTCATTTGGTTTTATGTTGCTTGAATTCGCAGTAACCATACTAGTTTTATGTATGGTTACAGCCCTACGACAGATCAAAAAACCATCTCAACAGTTATAGGTTAAGGTCCTATGAATGATTTTATATATTAATCTTTAACACGTCCGGACTCGAAGATACATACTTGCATGGCTAGCTAATGCTGAGTTCTTTTCTCGTCTTTCTTGCCACTTTCAGGATTAGGGTTGTCCTTCACCACCAGATTTCAGAGAGTGATGTGCAGTACACGCTCTCCTGCTTTAAGGTAATTGATGCAACACTGCTCTCCATTTATATCTTGCTTATTTCTAATGGTTATTCAAGAACAGAAAATCTCTGCTGATTTTAATATTGCAGCAAGCTTTGACTGGGAGGGTGCAGGAAGAAAATGGCAACTAGTTGAAGAAATTGTATCAATTCATGTTGTATCAGATATTGTATCAATTCTCAAGTCAACTCATGGTCAGGTTTAATAAATATGGAATAATATAGTAATAATAAAAAAAAACTTATATTGTATCAATTCATATCTTTGTTTGGGCTTATAAGCTTATGTGTTATGATCTTGGGCTCTTCCTTTGCTTTTCTTGGGCTTGTGTAATGCATGGTCACTTTCGAGTCCCAAGGAAGGTGGTGTTTGTTTTTGAAGATTTTATTTATTTTAAATTATGTTTTTGTGTTTTTAGATTATATGTTGCATTAAAAATGAATTTTAAAAAATAAAAAAATATATATTATTTTAATACAAAAAATATTTTAAAAAGTAAGTGTTATTACAGTAATTCACATGGACTACTAAAGAAATTTATCATAATTAAAATGTTAGTTTTAATCATAATTAAGATGTTAGTTTTAGACAAATAAATTATATATCAGATAAATTTATAATTTGTCTGGTTTTTTTTTTCTAAAAAAATTTAATAGTTTGTACACTCGACTAAAAATTTTTAACCTGGAGAATTTTCTCTCCACGACACAAAATTGAGTAGGTGACCAAAATAATTTCAAAAAATAAAAAGATATATATTTATTAAAAAAAAAGGAAAAGGAAAAATAATTGTTGTAGCAAACGATTTTCAAGGGTAAAAATCTTGGTACAAGAGTTTAAGAGAGAGGCGAGGTGCAAGAGGCTACGTGTATCCTATTATCTCTTGACTAAGGACACTCACATCTCGATTGCATACACACACTCACACACATATCGAGCTAAGTCCTTCTATCTCTTCAAGAATTGCCACACAACTCGAATTCAATTTTGATTGATATGGGAATTGATTTGAAGAATTATCCCATATCATAACGCATTTAAAGAAAAAAAAAGAGATTAATTAATATTTTCAACATTTATTATCCTACTTGTTAAACCTAATCAATTCATTAACTTGAAAAATTCACAATTTATAGCATAACTAGATTTGAATTTCTAGTTAAGTTTGATTGAATATTGACATGATAAGGTTTTAGTGACTCGCTTAATCTAGTTAAACTTAGCTGGTCACGAGCACTATTTAAAAAAATAATTAGAATAAAATAACATTAAAAATAATTGATTTAATGACTTGTGAGTTGATTCAATTACTTATAAGTTAATCCAATGATCTGTGGTTTAATTTAGGGTTATAAGCATTTATTTAGGTCAATTTTCAAGTTAGGTATGAGAAATATACTTGCATTAAGTTTAAAATTGATTTTTTTTAGTTACATTGGATTTTTTTTTCTTTTCAAATGTAAGGAAGCATGCATGAAGAATTGAACCAATTCTTGTATTATAAATTTATGTTGCATTGTAGAATTAGCTATATTGTTATGCTGCAGGTTAGATCAAATTTTTTTTTTAACATATAAAAAAAATATCCAAGTGTTGATAATGTTTTTCTAGTAGATAAAAAATTAAATCGAGTAAAGGTTAACTTGATACAACTTGATTAACTTGGTGGATTCAAAGACAACTCGAGAGATCAGTAAAAACTTAATTTGACTCATAAAGATTCAAGATACTATTTTTAAAAATAATATTGAAATGGCACACATATTAAATTGATCCGAGTTAACTTGTATTAACCTGTCAAACTTGTGACTCGAATTATGAGACCATGATAACCTCATATAACACAAATCAAAACAAATTATGAAACTCAATTCTCAATCAACCTAGTGTTAAATAAAGGAATCAAGAAAAAAAAATGACTTGAGTTAACTTGTCAAAACCATGACCTAAATTATAAGATCGAGATAACCTTATAAAAAATAAACAGAAAAAATGATCCGAATCAACTCGAGTTAACTTGTCAAATCCACGATTAAGGTTTTAAGACTATAATAACCACATAGAAAACAAGTCAAAACAAATTATAAAACTCAATTTTCAATAAACAATTGCTACATGATGAGTTTGAAAAAAAAAACTCAATCTAAAAACAGGACACAATAAAATAACTTGAATCTACCTGGATTAACATGCAAACACACATGACCCGAGTCATAAAATTATGATAACTTTATAGAAAAAAAATCAAAACAAATTACGAAACTTAATTCCTAATTAACTCAATGTTAAATGATGAAATTTTAAAAAATACCAATTAAAAAAGACAAAACAAAAATCAAGTCAACCAGGTTAACCCGCTAAATTATCTACTCATGTTATGAGACCAGGATAACATCATAAAAATTAAACTAAAATAAATCATGAAACTTAATTCTTAATTAACCTAATGTTAAATGGTGAAATAAAAAAAATATCAATTAAAAAAAACAAAATAAACTTAAGTCAACCAAGTTAACCCATGACATGGGTTATGAGATTAAATTAACCACATATAAAACAAACCATAATAAATTATGAAGCCCAATTCTAATAAATCAAATATTGAAGAATAAAATTAGAAAAAAAATACATATTTAAAAAAAAACACTATTAAAATTAATATTTTTTTGTGAGGTAGTGCATGGTAAAAGCATCATCCTTTTTAATTTACTGATAATATTACTACTACTACTACTACTAATAATAATAATAATAATAATAGTTTATTTGTGTCCTCGTGCAATTATATGATAGCGTTTTTTATCATCGTTGTAACTCGATTTTTTTATCTCCTTAAATACCCTTAGAAAATATTTCAATATAAAAAAGGTGATTTTTAAAAAAATATATATATTTCAAAATAGGGGAAAAAAAGAAAAGAATCAAGGGTGGAATTGGTAAAAAACACTACTAAGAAAATGGTTGAAATTGGTTAAATAATTGAAAATTAGAGACACAAGGATTGAATTGTAAAAGGTGGCTACATGCATGATATTTATTTAATTAATTAAAGATAAAATTAAAAATAAATTCAGAAAAAGGTTGCAATTGGCCGAAAATAGAAGAATTGGAAACCAAAGACTAAATGAAAAGTAAACTTGGAGGACTCATTAAAAAAAAAAAGAATAATCTTTACTAAAACAAAGCTATTTTATTTTAATCTCATTTTATTTTATCGGGGTTAAAGTACTAATGTTAGATTAATTTCGTAAAATTATGTTGGCATCATTTTACATGGTCATGTGTATGAAAATATTTATTTTTAGAAATAGAAAACTTTTTACTCATGCATTATTTTATTTTAATTTATTTTTAATGGTTTCCCAATAGCATTAATTTCATTTTGTAAAATCATGTTGTTGTCTTTTTATATAGCATGTGTGTGAAGAAAAAATAATTTTAGAAATCATTAACTTTTCACCTATATAGTTTGTTTTTTTTTGGCTTACAATAACATTATTAGTGTTTAGTAAAACAGTGTTGTTATATTTTAATGTATGTATGTTTAGAATAACAAAAAGTAATTTAATTTCTACTATTTATAGATGAAAAAAAAAATATTATTATTTTAGCAAACAGTGATTTATAAAGAGGGAACAATTATTTTTTAGTCTCAGTTAGTTCTAATTAATATGAATGAATGTGGGACATTATCCATTTTCAAAGATTTTATCTACCAAGTCCATAGCCAGGCTTGGGTTATGTAATAAGTAAATTAATTTAAATTGATTTAAATTGATTCAATCTATTTAAAATATCATTGTTTTAAAATTTAAAAAATTTAAAACAATGTGATTAAATCGAGCAAGTTATTAATTGATTTATCAAATTAATTAAGTTAATTTTTATCCAATTTAATTTAAACCTAACTAGAAATAAGGACTAAAAATCAGATTAACAAGCAACCGAATATATATCTTGACACGAACAAGTTTAATAACATTAATCATTCATATAATATTCTATTAACGCACATCAATATGTGCATATACATATAAGCGTGTTTGAGAATGTGATTATAATTGTTTTTCAAAGTGTTTTTCGCTCGAAAATATATTAAAATAATATATTTTTTATTTTTTATAAATTATTTTTGCCAACAATACATTAAAATAATCTAAAAATACTGAAAAATATTTTCAAAACATAAATACAAGCAATACTTGGTGTCTCAGACTCTCAGCAGCTAAAACTGGACATTATCCATTTCAATTTTCATGCCCTTTGAATATATATTTGTTTTAATCCTCTTATCGGGAGTAGTAGCAAACCTAGTCCTCCATAGCAGCATCTAGCTCAGGGAGCTAACAACATGTCACCTCCATGGCATGCAGCCATGGAATTATTTATGCAGCTTTCGATTCTAGATGCAGGAAATATGTTTGTTACTCAAAATGGAAGTTTGTAGACTTACCCTTTTGTATTATAAGTTTAATTCGTTCCTTTATCTAGGCAGGATTATAGTATTCTTTGTGTACTTTCCATGGCAGTGATGATAATCGAAAGCAGCAAAATTCCCCCGGATGAACCCTAGCTAGGCCTATCTCAACACAGGCAAAGCTTGTTTCTCTTGCTTAATCCATCGATTTCTATCTTCTGAAGAGATTGTGAACGATGGTCCTTGACATTCTTTGCCCTTTTTCTCCGAGAGGATGGAGGTTTGGGATTTCTAGTTATATGAATATGCATAGTTGTCATACTCGATTTAGAAATAGAATAAAAAAATTTATTATATGATTAAGTTGATTTATAAATTACTGAATCAATATTATTTGATTTGAATTAATTATTTTTATTCAAATGATAATGATAATGATTATCAATTGTTGAGTCAATAAACACTAAAATTTAGTTAGATCAATCAGGTTTTATCAGGTCAATATCTTATTTGATATAGGTTAGACTCTAAATTATAAATTTCTTATTAAAGGCACGGGAAATTATTAAGTGCTATTAATTTATTGTTTTCTAACCCATATAAATATGAGGTTTAGGATAATAAGTATTTATAGGTCCAACTTCTTCTTGCATAAGATAACATTTCATTAGTGACAGAGAATGTTATAAATTATTTTTTGAGATATTACTAAACAATTTAAATTTTTAAGTTGAAATTATTTTTTAACATGATATTAGAACACTACAACTAAGAGGTTATGAGTTTGAATCTCACAACTTTTTTTTTATATATAAAAATTAATCACAAAATACTATAATCTTGTGCAAATTTTCAATTTGAAATGTTTTCATTTGAGAAAATATATTAAAAAATAATATAAATTATATATTAAAATCTCATTTAATATCTTAAATTTTTAAATTAAAATGATTATTTAAAAATTGAGATTTACTAATGATTAATCTCTCATTATTTTTTTCCCCTTTAATAGGCCTAACATCTACATAAAAGGGTAAGCTCCCTCCCTCTATATCCAAACCTTAAAACCCAAATCTTTTAACTTCTTAATTTTCAAAGAACAATTTTAAAAACTAACATAATTATGATAAACACTAAATATTGAGAAATAACATTTTAAGATTATGATCCAATGATCCATTTGTATTTTTTAAGTTTTTTTCCTTTTTTTTATTAATGTTTAACATTTTGCATAATTATTTGTTCCCCTCGTGTTATATTATAATAAAATCAATCACACATAATTAACCTAAATAATTAAAATAATCTTAACCCATTTAGTGATAAAAAATACAAAAATAAATAATAAAAACAAGAAGAACAAAGTAACTCATGGACATCTTCTTCTTTTTTCTTTTTTTGTCAAATAACAATTTTCTTCAATAAAAAGAAGGACAAGAGGAGTTCAAAATGGTAGGAACGGTTAGTTTAGGGATCACAAGAAAAATACAAAGAGAGAACAATAAAATGTTCCATTAATGAAAGATATATATCATAACTGTCTACTCGAGCTATCACACCAAAGTAACTTTGAATTATAGAAATGAAAACCTAAATGACGGTCCACTAAGACGTTAAAATTACGGGATAATAATAATAATAATATAAGAGTTGTAAAACTTGTACTATAAGATTCGATAGCTAAAGAATAAATATAAAGTTGAAACAAATTGAACATTAAAATAATTGCCAAGATCTCAAGTCATAAAGAAACAGCTATATATATTCTCATGATCTAGCAGGAAATAGGAGTGAAGTTTGAAAAATTAATTCTTCTTCTTCAAATAACACTTTCTCACGGAAAAACTTTGGAAAGATATGTAAAATTTGTTATAAAAAATACCACATTTAATGTTTAATGGGTTACTACACAACCACGTAGATTAAAAACAAGTTGCAATAATTTAGTAGTGTAATTTAATTAGTCAATTTTGGATTTGTTTTTCAGAGATTATTAATTCGAGTGCTACAAACTTTAGAGTTATTGAAGACTTACATAGTCATTAATTTCAGAGCCTCTAGAAATTAGACAAGATACGTGTAAGTTGGTCTAGACACCCATAATTAACAAAAAAAAAAAACAAGTTACAATATTACCAACAACAAGTAATTTATAAAAATGTTATTTAAAAAAAAAATTATTCTTAAAAAATACTCCACTAGTTAGTAAAGATTTGGTATTGTGATATAAGATATTTTTTAAAAGTATTTTTTGATAAAAAAATATATTAAAATAATATATTATTTTTATTTTTAATATCAATATCTTTTAAAAACACTTAAAATATTAATTTTATATTTTTTAAAATAAAAATTACTTTAAAAAATAAACTGTAACGTCAAAATAAACAATTATTATCTCTCTCTCTCGTATTTTATTTTATTTTTGTGGTACATTTTGGGCTGAAATGGGGGACCAATTGCGCAGAAAAACACAGATTTCCATAGAATCATTCTGTTCCCTGAGAAAGAAACAAGATGAACCCAGGAAGCAATCTGGGCTAATACTTTTGTATTTTCCTTTCCAGAAAACAGAGTGTTCTTCTTAAAAACTAAACTAAACTAATAATAAAGTTTATTTCTTGGCCTCGACGTCTTCTAGGAACCTGATGCTAACTAGGTCTTAGATCCCATTGAAGGAAACCTTGCCCTTTCTCTAAGTAGAATGTTATAGGTTTCCCTTTTACAACAGTGTCTTCCTTGACTTTCGTGCCATTAAGCTATTTACCAAACTATATTTTGACCCTCTTAGATTCAGAAACTTCCTTTTCAGTCCCCACACTCTAAAATCTATCAATATCAGTCCCCGATCTTCTAAAACTCTTCAACTCGGCCACCAAACGTCAACGACTGTCAAAACAATCCTTGAAAACTAACTAGAACCCCATCTTTTACGTTTTTTTTTCTTTGAACAACTCTAGTGAACATTATCTCATGTCAATTTTGGACATTAGGTTTTTTTTTTTTTTTCATAAGAGAATTTTGAATTATAGGAATGGAATTGAAAATCTTGCTAAATTCTCAGTATCTGTTTTGCAATGTGTTAGTTTTTTTGTTTTGAAGTGTTTTTGGCTGAAAAAAATATTAAATTGATTCTTTTCAGGTGTTTTTTAATGGTTTGATGTGTAAAAATAAAAAATAATAATTTTAATATCCTTTTATTAAAAAAATATTTTAAAAATCACATCGAATCTACAACAGTTAAAAATAATTAGTAAGATTATGATGACCCCGCCCAGTAAACATTGCGCAATCTTGGCCCATTGATGCATGGGAAGTTTCTGAGGGTTGGAGGTGGCAAGCCAGTCAATGATGTAATTGCCAAATAATAATTATCAACACCTCAGTAAACATTGCTCGTATATGAATTTGTGGTTTCAGATCAAGGATGTGATGTGTTGGTGAAAGTATACCATTATTGCCACTAAAATGTTTTTAAATAAAGAAATAAAAGATATATAATAATGATAATTATAAATTATCGTCATTCATTTTTCTAGAAATAATTAGTTTAAGTCTCATGAATCTCATGATCATTAAAGATTTACAATAAGATCGTTAATTTCAGGGCTCATAGAATTAATTGAGGTACGTGCAAGCTCATTTGGACTTCTACGTTAATCTAAAAATAAAATTTTTTATCATCATAGCTTTTCTCTTAATTTTTTTTTTTTAAAACAAACAAACACCATTAAGAGTTAATTTTATTGTAGGGACATTGAAGTGTACATGAGTTTTGGTTATATAATTATAATTCTAGATTTTCAAGTTTAGTAAACTTTGATTTTGAGAAAATTATACGTGTAATTTAGTTTAGAGATTAACCTTGAGATTAGGGTTTATTTTGTTGCTATTTATTTGTATGTTAGTAGCATTAATATTTTCCTATTTCATTATTTAAAATATGATGAAATGGCATGGTGTAAGCTGTGTAATTTAGTTTTATTGTTAAAAACATTCACTTTAATTTACAAATATAAAAAGAAGATGTTAATCTTATCAGGCCACGTGTTAGCACAATTTATGAACGAACCATGTTTTCTTGTAAAGTTTCATGCTGCCCTAGTATAAGTGCTTATATCATGTTTCCTTGCTATTTTCCTCTTAATCTCCTTGTTTATTATCTCTTTCATGTTAACTACTATCTATTCATTTAAGAATTGGAAAGTTACCTATGAACTACTAAATAAAAACCTAGTTTAAGTTTTATTGTGTTAGAGAATAATATAAATCATATCCTGAGACCTCACCTAACAGCTTAAGCTTTTGGGTTGAGTTGGTTCTTTGACATGGTATCAGAGCCTTGATGACGAAACGGTCACGAGTTTGAATATCACTATTCCTATTTATTTGATAAAAATTAAGTACAAAGTAATGTAGGCATGTTCAAGTTTCAAGCCCAAAGGGCTGTCACTTGAAGGGGTGTATTAGAGAATAATATAAATTATATCCTAGAACATCACCTAACAGCTTAAGTTTTTGAGTTGAGATGATTATTTGATAAATTGGATATTAAACTCGTCAAATTCGAGTGAAACCTAACTGCTTGAACTACAATGTTTGTTTATTAATTTTTTATTCAACATCATGTTATTTTTAAAACCACATAGTTTTAGAATCGATAACTATGTCAATATTATTTAGGTGTAAGGTGGGCACCATTTATTAATTTATCCACATATATTGCTTGCCGGTTGTTTAATCTCTTTATCAATTACAGCTCCTTTTTTTTTTTTTTTTTTCCTTGGCTCAGGTGGGGGAAGGAGAAGGTTATGATTGAGCAAATAGTCGTCGTCCCCAGCATCTCACCGACTGTACCACAGTGTAGGAATCTTTTGCATCGCGATTTTACTCACTCACAGATAGCTGTTGCTTCAATAATTTGCAAATTAAAGGCAAAGTGAAGATGACATTTTGTGTGAAGGCACATCATCTTTACACATCCTTGTCAAAATCCCCATGATAACAAAAAGTATTTTGCACTGTGTAGCTGGTCCTTTTATATATATATATATATATATTAAAGAATAAATTCAACTTTAAGTTATTAGATAAGATCTTGAGATATGATTTATATTATTTTTTAATATATTTTTTTGAATGAAAACTATTTGACCTTAAAACTTGTATAAGCTTACATTATTTTGTGTTTAATTTTTATTAAATAAATAGAAGTAATTAAATTTGAATTCGTAACCACTTTATTATTAAAGTTATGATATCATATTAAAAAATTAATTTAATTCAATAATTTAAGTTATTATATATTATGATATCTGCTAGACATGGAAAGACATCACAAAGAATGCAATCAAATCTGGGCTACCAAGTTGCTACAAATTGAGCTTACCCCACCTCCATACTTGTCACTTGAGTTCTCAACAAGATTTTCCACTAAAATTTCTCGATTATATATCATCCCCATTAATTGTAGTTCAACCAGTACACTTACATTTGTTCTCTCAAAAAATCTCAAATTAAACAAAAAACTATAATTTATTATTATAAAGTGCATATACATGTGTGTGTGTGTGGTTTTAGTCAAGTTTGTCTGCACTACTTTTATGTATTTTTATGCCGACATCACTTCCATGTTACTTTAGTATATGTTTTTTATTGTTGTCTTAAAGCAATAATTTTAGTTATGTTTTTTAAAAAATATTTTTAATTAAAATTATTGTGAGATATATTTTTGTATGTAAAATAAATAAATAAAATATGTCTACATAAATAAAAAATATGTTGTTTTATTTTTTATAAAACCAATATTTAAAATAAAATTATATATAAGATTTAGTGTAAAAAAACAGAAGGTATTTAACTAATAAAATAAGTTTACATAAGCTACCACACTCTCACAAAAATGTATTTTATTTATGCTTGACTTGAGAAAAACCAAGGAATATACTAATTAAATATACATAACCATGCAAACATACAAAAAATAATAATTTTAGAGCCATCCAATATAATGAGCTCACAACACTTGATTTTTATTATTATTATTATTATTAACATGGATGTCCAGATCAGATTACGTGCATTTCGACTAATCTCATGGACTCTAAAAATAGTGACTATATAAATCTCCAGTGACTATCATATAAACAATCACATGGCTCGAACCTGAAACCATAGAGAAAGCAAATATATTTGTCCTGAGCTCTTATTACTAAACCACCTCCTAGATGATTCATAACACTTGATCTTCACTCTATATAATGAATGCCAAGAGACACTCTCACAAAAATGTACACACTTCTCTATTCTCTTTTCTTTTTTCCCCTTTTGGATAAAGGATGTCAATTAAGCTACCAACACTTGTAAATATTGACAAGCAAATAGGTAGAATGTTGGGTTCAAGGCATTTGATGGAGATATGAAGGAAGGAATTAGTGGCGGTACAAGACTTGGATGTGAGAAGCTAAGCAATTGCTTTGAAGGTTCGTCATCTTCCTTCATAAACAAGGCTTGTCATCAAGTAAATCTTTTGTGCTTTAGTTTAGGAGAGGTTTATGTGTGTTCACGCGCTTGTAGGGTTAGGAGAAGTAGTTAGTGTTTTTCAACGACTCGACCAAACAGATTGACTCGAATCATATCATATTTTAAAAAGATAAATAAAGATTGATTCGATCGAATTCAATTCATCAATTCATATCCTAATTTGATTCTTTTATATTTTATTTATAACAATTTTATTTTTAAAAAATAAATAAACTTTCATCATTTTGATTTAGAGACCATTTGTTTTTGTATTTAGAGTTGCGTATGGGTGCATTTTAAAAGTACATTTATCTTTCAAAAACATCAAATTAATGTATGTCTTTGTATTTGAAGCTGCGTTTGGGCACATTTTAAAAGTATATTTGTTTTTCAAAAACATCAAATTAAAGTATTTTTTAATAATTTTAATATACTTATTTCATTTCAAATTAAACACATTTTGAAAAAATACTCATCTATATTATAATACCAAATACACATTTAATTAAGACAATTCACATTAACCTACCTAAGATTAATTTAGTATTATATTACATTATTCTTTTCAAAACATTTTTAACTTCAAAATATATTAAAATAATTTTTTGGATTGGGTTTAATAATTTGGAAAGTAACGACAATATATTTTTGGGTACCGACTCTATTGGGTCGCCATCAACCACTAACTGCCAAGGCCCAAACCTGTCGCATTTTAGCAAAGCAAGTGCAAATAAAACACACTCTCTTCTAACCTACTGACTTAATTTTTAGCTGTGGGCAGTCTCATCTGAACCAAATGGAACTATTTGACTCTCTCTGTCTTTCCTCTTTTTCTAACTTTATCCACAGTGTTAACGTTGCTTGGTCTTTTCCTGGAAATAAAATCTGATAATCTGATCTTCTCTGTAAGCATATTTCTGAAATCATCTGCCCAATAACTGTAGTCTCTTTCAACCTTTTCTTGCAGGCTGCAGTATTTATCGCTCTCTTTGAGCACAATTAAGTTAAATCTCCCTTCTTCTCCCTTCAAATTTACTATACACCTTCAAAATGTTCATAACATAAATGCATCCACGCCTCGCCTCGCCTCTCCTTCCGTCATAGAAACCATGCAAGTTCTTGCACTGATTCCTCTTTGAGCTTCATTTAATTCTCAGAACATCAACATCTTGAGTGGTTAGATGCTGGCCCGCTAATCTTGTTGCTGCGAAGAGCATAAACCGGAGCTTTCACACCTTTTTGCTCTTGAAGAGGGAACAGTATCTCCCAGTTTTCACCTGAAAAAGGGAAGCAGTTTGTCTCTCTGTCTCCTTCTCTTCTCCAGGGTTATTTGCTCCACTCACCTTTCCTCGCAAGCAAGAAACAAAGAGAGAAAGAACGAAGGAAAAAAGGTAGCTAGAAGCAGGACGGCCTACAGTATCTTCAAAATCTCCTTGCAAGATCCTGATAAAGAAAGCAAGAAAACCCTAATCCAAATACCAGCTTAGATCTTCATTTAAATGGATTTAGCTTCCCCATCAACAAACCCCACATATGCAAGCCCTATAATCACCAGCCCGACTAACACCGCCACTGCAAACACCACAGCAAACACCACAGCCACCTCAAGTTTAGCCACAAGCATATCCCCACCCTCCACTCCAAGTCGCTACGAGAACCAAAAGAGAAGGGACTGGAACACTTTCTGCCAGTACCTTAGGAATCACAGGCCTCCTTTAACACTATCAATGTGCAGTGGAGCCCATGTTCTTGAATTTTTAAGGTACCTAGACCAATTCGGAAAAACCAAAGTCCACAACCAAACTTGCCCTTTCTTTGGCCTCCCTAACCCACCCGCACCATGCCCGTGCCCCCTCCGACAAGCATGGGGAAGCCTTGATGCTCTCATCGGAAGGCTCAGAGCTGCCTACGAGGAACATGGAGGGAGGCCGGAAGGGAACCCATTCGGTGCAAGATCGGTGAGGATTTACTTGAGGGAGGTTAGGGATTTTCAAGCTAAAGCAAGGGGAGTTAGCTATGATAAGAAGAGAAAAAGGCCAAAGCCAAAAGCAGCAGCAGCAGCAGCTGGAGCAGCTGATCCCAGCACTGGTTAGTGGTCAAAATTAAAGACTCAATGGCCACGGAGAAGATGAAGCTATCACCGGAAGCTTTTAGCGATATGGGGTATATATATTTTTCCGCACTTTTCTTTTCATCATAAAGAGAAGCTGGTTAGTCATATAATGAACTTTGCTTATATTTCTTTCTAAGATGATATGTTGAGATTTGTGGGTACCAGTGGATTTGCTCTTTAAGGGACAGCTGCATGGTAATGACCTAGAACCAGCTGGAGCAGCTGCAGTAGTAGTAATAATTAATCGTATCAGTACTGATACTAGACTAGCAGCAGAAACCATGGAAGCAAGTGCAGCTATACTTGTCGTAAGAAATTATTATGTACCTGAACAAGCAAATCTGAGTTCTTGTTGATTAAAAATGCTCTTAATTAAGTCTTTTCTTCACCTTACATTTCCATCCCTCTCTCATGGTGCGATGAGGAGTCTCTCCTTCCATCCTGTCCAAAAATAGAAGATATTCAAGGGGAAATACCCCAGGTATCATATATATATATATATAGATTTTTCCCAATAAACAACTTCATTATAAAAAAAAATATTAATCATTTCTGATGGTACGATCAGTTTATGTTGAAGGTGAGGGATTATTGCTTACTTGAAGTAGGAGATGATATTGTTTGAAGCAATTGATGTCGTCACATCTGTAAACAACTTCGCTAGAAAATGCTATGTTCTTAGCTAGTGCGGGACAGAAACTATTTTAGAAATGTTCCTAGGGGCATTAGCTAGTTGAGGAGCATCTGAAGAGTAGAATGGTGAGCTAGCTAGCGAGCTAGGCATGCCCTTTAAAGAAAATCTAAGTAGATCTATATTTAGGCAAGAAGACAAGGCCTTGGATTCATCTTTTCTAGCACTGGTACCAGCTAAAAACACACATGCTACAATAATCTAGTACTTCAAATTCATGTCTGCCTACATGAAGAAATGTTAGAGTTTAAATTTTCGATGGCTATTTCATAATCCACCTGGACCGACATAGCTTGGAGCTTGGATTTAGGATACAGCTTTGCAAGATTGCTTCTTTATTATATAGTTTGCAAAATTGAATGCAGGGGGAGGCAATGTTCTCATAATTTAAAGAGGAGGTCGTTTGTACTTTGTATTCAAGTGTTTTGTGGCCGACGTACGTCTCTAGAGCATGTTTCTTCTTGAGTAGTTAAATGTTTTGCAGCATGCTGCAAGAACTAGTGCTCCATAAACTATATGATAATATCATTAAAGCTCACAAGCTTTATCAAGTTATTTTAATACCAGGATAGGTAAGCTTTTTATGAGAAATGTTTGGTGAGATGGATTGCTATTTAGTCTTAGCTAGGGCACCATGGAACTTAAGATGATCCGTTCTTTCTGTATTTTCCTTGAGTCATTCAATTGCTTAACCATACCTATTATATCTCTCCTGGGTGAAAAGGGTTTATATATTGAATACATGAGTGCTGTTTTCTAAGTATCTTGCTTCAGCTTAAGGTCATATTTTTAAAGAACCATCTCGATCTAAACGTTTAATCTATTAGATAAGGTAAATAATAATTTTATATTACTCTCTAACACTCTCTCAAATGAAAGCTTTTTGGGCTTAAAATTTGCACATGTTTATATTATCTTGTATTTAATTTTATTAATTAGAATAGAGATTGTGAGATTTGAACCCGTTACCGTTTAGTTATTAATATTGCGCAAATACCTTGTCAAATACCTTCTCAACTAATCCTCTCAATCTAGAAAGTTAAGTTAAGGTCGAGAATAGCTTTATACACTTTAATTACAACTTGAGGCTGACTAAAACAAGTAATGGGGAACATATATCCTTTTTAGTTTAGTGATAATCTTGAAGAATTGAAAGGAGGTTAAGTCTTAGATAATTTGACTCTCATCTTTGTTGATTCAACTCAGATAAAACTGGATCAAAGTCAAACTTTAATTGCACATTCTTTGCTTTATTCTGTGAAGAAGGTTTTAAGAGTTCTCTTTCTTTTTTCGTTTGAATTTTTTTTCTCTTTTGGTAAGCTGCACTTCTTCAGTGAGTGATGAACTATGAGCTTTGCGTAGTGCTCCATGATCGTGGGATAAAAATGGAATCAAATGCATGATTTATGTCCATGTATATGATGATCTTCAATATAGAAAAAATCTATTGCATTTCGCTTTAACAACCAACTTACTATCTTGATTCTGTGTTTTGCCATACATGCATGCATGAAGGAATTTTATTGAGAAAACCATTTAGGGAAACAAAAAAGTAAGAATTTAAGTTCGGTGTCAAATGTTTTTGAATTAACAAGTTATGACATCATAATTAAATGCACTTGCTAAATATTTTTGTGGAATATAAGTTAGTAATTAATTTCTTCAAGTGTTGTGTACCCACACAAACATAATAAATTCTCAACCCAAAAATATAAGTTAGTAATTAATTTCTTGAGTTCTTATTTTCTGCCACAATTTACTTTTCTTCATGGATGGTGTTTTTTCTGAACACTTTCTTCTGTTCCTGAAATTTTTTTCTTTTCTTTTGAATAGGTAAGAGTTCCATAGTGAAATCCTAAACATATAAAAAAAAATCATCAATCTAAATAATACATTATAGCGGTTTTTTCTTACACAATGTTTAGCTGAAAAGATAGAAGTAGAGTTCTTAGAGCCCAAAACTTGGAGGAAATCTCAAACTTCAAGTTCTGAAGAAATTTCTGTAGTATTTATCTTAATATCTCCTCTCTAAAGATAACACATAAAGTTGTTTATATAAGAATATATATAAAACTAACCTATCAACCTATTTAGGGGAAAAAAAGAAAACAAAACTCTCTTCTAATTAAATAAAAACTATATAATTTAACTAAGAAAGAAATTGTATAACAATCTAGGAATAAATTCAAAACAACATCTATTAGACAATCATGTGTGATTGACGAGCATATTTTTTTCTCAGACTTGGAATTGCAATTTTTGTGTCTTGCTTCAATTTTGGAATGCAATTATAGATATGAATAGAACCTTTAATCAAAAGAGGAATAAGTACGGCATCTTAAATTGAAAACCAACAAGTAAAAGTTGACTTTAAAAGAACTCAAGTGTTATATTGACACATAAGATCAAGATTTTTTTAAAAATAGAATCCTAAAAGTAAATGGAGATTTTGGTAGAACACAAGTGTTATAGTAATGTATAAGATGAAGAGGGGAAGAAAAAAAAGAAAGAGATATAAGATTATTGAAGAAGAACCCTAAGTGGAAAACAAAAAAGAGAGAGAGATAAGAAATTTTATGGTGCTCAAGCTATAATTAGTAGCATCTTATTAGTTACTTAATAAGATTTATCTGTAAAAAAAGATATTTACAGGTATGAGAGATAAATACTAGCTAGAGATATATTTTTTTTTTTGTGGGTCATGATTTATATTCTCTCCTTTTCATTTGTATCAATCTTTTTCCTCAAAATAAATCTTATTGAATAATTTATAGGATATCAATAATTACTATAAAATTTTCTAAGAAAGATTAGGGAGTAAAATTGTCATTATGACTACTCGTATAACAAAAATATTATTCTTTATATTTTTTTAATGATAGTTATCATATTATTCAAGAATGATGGTTGCAAATTACAAAAATGATGAGATGTGTATGTAGAAATTTTAATTTAGAGGAATATATGAATTTGAGCTATTTGTTTGAGTTTATAAACGAAAAAGTATAAACTAACCCTGCCCACCGGGTTAGCATCTATTTTTGTTTTTAAACAACAAATAAAAATATTTTTTAAAAACTAAAACCCAAAAAATTATCATAATATAAACACTTATAAAACACACGCATAATTATACAACGTGTCCTTGTAGCTTTAATTAAATTAAGTTGAAGGTTACATTTTTCCTATGAGCTGCACGTATTTACTTGTCCTTGTTATTCCATGCTACTCCCAAATTTTACGAAATTTTGTATCTTAGTCCTGCAACTTCAAAACATTTTTAATTACTATAGCTTTTCGTTGCACCACAAAAATTCTTTATTACCTCAATGATTTTCTTTCTTATTTTCTTTTGTTATTATTTTTTCGCGTCAAATTTACTTCTTTTTTTTTTTTTTACATTGATCCCTTAAATAAAATCATCTAAAATTATGTGGCAAGATCTTTGGTCCACATATGCTTTTGATACTCGGTTGCAAATCCCGAGATTTTTCATAAATTGTTTTTTTTTCCTTGTAAGAATTTAGCTACAAAAAATTGTTTATCCAACTAAATTACTAATAAAATATTTTAAAAGCATTTATAATTTTTTTTTTTTAAAATTTAAAATACGAGATTGCATAAACACTAATTAATAAGCAAGTACGAAATGATCTACATGAATAAATAATTAAAAGTTAAGCATTAATTTGATTAAATAGTGTAATTAAAACATAACAAGTAAAATACATGGATAGATCTAGTTGGAAGGAGGTCGATCAAATGGTGAGATGCTAGTGGTGAATATCGAGGAGGTGGGTTTGTAGGAAGTATGTCGAGTAGTTTGAACGTTAAAACAGAAGAAATTTAGAATAGAAGATAAATATATTATTCAATAATTTGATTATGTATTTTACATTAGAATTTATCTAGCCATACAACAAAATACAAAAAAAAAAAGGAGGAATAAAATAGATTATAAAAAATATTTGAGCACCCATGATCGGAGAGAAAGAAGCTGCCAGCAACATAGAGGGCGGGCCGTGGCTATTAGAAGAAACAAGAAGGGGTAGATTGTGACTTCTTAAGGCGACGGATGAGAGGTTGACAATGAAATTAATGGGTGGCTCCGACGGCAATGGTGCTATAAAGAGAGACATTTTTTGGAGGAGAGGGATCAGAATGGAGAAGAAAGGGTGGTTGCCAGATTTTAGATTTGGATTCGTGGCGGCACATAGTTGCAAGTTAGAAAAAACAATCACTCGTAATTCAGTGGCAAGTCAGTCACATATTTACTTACCAAAAAAAAAGTCAGTCACAGATTTGCCCTACTTCCATGCACAAAGATTATACTCGATTAATTGACTTGAATTCATTTCAAGTGTTAAAATGAGATTTAGTGCTAAAATAAAATTAAAAAAAAAGGGAAAGAAAGAAAAAATTATATGATTCTCAAACTACATATATTTGCATATATAAATCTATTTGTTTTTACATTTTAAAAGTATTTTTAAAAAAATTAAATTTTTTTATTTTTTTCTTTCTTTAAATTAAATGTGCTAATGTTAAAAATAAATTTTAATAAAAAATAATAAAAATATTATTTTGATATATTTTCAAGTAAAACATATTTGAAAAAACAACTATATATTTCTACAATACCAAATATAATCATAATCATAATTAGTAATCATGAAGAAAAAACACAACTATATATTTTGACACTTTTAGTCTTGATTTTGTATTAGTTTGTCCTATCTACTTTTATTTGTATAGATGTCGATCATCTATTTTTAAATTTGATTTTTTTTTATCATTATTTAATCAGAAAATTCATTATTTGAGCTTTCAATCAAATAAAAACACATCACATAAATACATACTCGAATAATTTTAAAAATATAGGGTTGATATTAAATAAAATTTTATTGTCAAGACTTAATACAAGTAAAGATGACACGATACTTGTAGGATATTTAATATTGTCACTAGGTCTATTTGGATTAGATTTTTATTTTATTTAATCTCAATCAAATAAAAAACAGATAAAATTCAATCCAGTGTCATTCGAACAAGAAACAGAGACGAGCGAAGGGTTCATTGACCCAATCTTTGTTTGGATTTTTAACCTTTTATTTTTATAGAGTTATAATTTTATTTTATAATATAATGTATAAATGTTTACCTATTCATGAAAGATATTTATGTTTTTGAGCATGAATTTGAAGTTTAGACTCAATTTTATGATTTTATAATCCATATATAAAGATATAGTTTTTTAAAAGATTAATTCAAAAATAAAAAAATCAAGGCAGAGATGGATGATGGATTTAAGTCCGAGATTTGGCACAAATTCCTTGCACATGAATATCATATAGCTTACCTTATTTAGATTGATTTTAGTTATTAGACCATACATCATTTATCAAAATTAGTCTATAAGGTTTTATGTTCAATTTTATTTGGTATTCATAACTTATTCTATAAATATTTAATTTAATCCGTAAAATTAATGTATAATCTTCTTTGTTTTGTGGCTATCGCCGTTATATTTCACACAATAATATTTTATATATAGAGAGAAAGAAAAGCATAAAAAACATTAATAGTATTATAAGGTCACGCAATCCTTTGGAATCTAAACTTATACCGATAGTTTGCTGACCTATATATCATACAAAAATTACAGAGAGAAAAAAGTTTTCTTTAATTAATATCAAATATTTTTATAAGGTAAAATTGCATTCTATTGGAGGGCAACACTAATATTATTAATATCAAATATTTTTATAAGTTCTTTTTAAATTTAAACTAAAGAAGTATGAGTACATGTTTGGAAATTGAAGAAAATTCATAGTGGAAGCAAAAAGTTGATTGGATATATTTTCAAGCTTCAAAAAATAAAATTATTTATGAAAATTAAAACTGAATTGCTTTATATCTCAACAAAAAACCCATCGTAACTTGTTTTGACTACACAAGTCAAAACAATTTTCTACTCTTTAAGACTCTTTCATTATCTATTATTGATAGAGGTCTTTTATATGAAGGTGAATCTCTTTTCACCATGAACTCTCTATTTTATTATTGGAGTTCAAAAACACATTATTTTTTTTTTAAAATCCCCTCTTGGTTTTTAATTATCATTATTAAGAGAATTAACTATCCTTATTAAATAAGGATATTGAAAATATTTTCTCTCTTTAGAATCTATATCAACATGTCTGACAATTTGATTTTATTTTTCATCCATTTTAGATCGAGCCTAAACATTAACATCCAAATATAAAATAAACTAAAAAAATCCAACAAAAATACTACATAAGTGTTATGCAAGACTCCAAAATTAAAATCCACCTATTATATTTCAAATAAAATCATATTAATTTTTTTAATAATATCAATTAAAACATATAAAAAATGATATATGCTGATGATTGATTAGTTATAAAAGCTAGATCATTACTCAGGCTATACTGCGGGTCAAATTAATTTTTTAAGTGTAAAAAGTATCCAAGTGTAGCTCATATATTTTCATGTAGAAAAAAAAATTAAATCATGTAGGAGTTGATCTAATATGATTCAGTCAACTTGATGGGTTCAAAGACTACCTAAACTAATATAAAAAATATAGTTTGACTAAAAATATTTTCAAAATATTTTTTTTAAAAAAAAATATTGAGAAGGAAACATATTGGATTGACATAGTCAACCGGGTTAATCTACCAAATCCGCGATCCAAATCAAAAAACCGAGATAACCTCATGGAAAGAAAATCAAAATAAATTATGAAACTCAATTTTTAATCAACCAAATATTGGAGGATAAAAATAAAATAATAAAAAAGATCAAAAAACAAATAACTTGAGTCAATTCAGGTTAACCTGTCAAACTCACAACCTGGTTCATATGACTGAGATAACTTCATAGAAAGGTAGTCAAAATAAATTATGAAGCTCAATCTTCAATAAATCTAATGTTGAAAGATAAAATTAAAAAAAAATCAATTAAATCAAAGACATGAAAAATACACCCGAGTTAACCTGGTTAACCACCAAATCCGTAATTCGGGTAATGAGACTAAGATAACATCATAGAAAATAAAATGAAAAAAAATTATGAAGTCTAATTTTAAATCAATCAAATATGAAATGATAAAATTAGAGAAAAAATCAACTAAAAAAAACAAGAAAATCTAACTTAATCCACAAAATCTATGATCTAAATCATAAAACTAAGATAAACAAACTTATTAAAGAAAAAATTGAAGAAAAAAAACAAAGCACGGTACACATGAATAGTTTATAAACAAACTCATAAACATCTACCTTCTGCTTTTTTGCTCTTGTTTCACTTTCTTTTATTTTGCTCCTTTTTTTCTCTTATTTCTTCAAAACTCTTTTCCCCCTATCAACTGGATTGCAATTAATTATTGGTAATCTGATTATCTTTTAATAAATAAAATCTCCACTATTATAAAAACAAATATCTTCCTTCTTTCTTAGAACGATATATATATATATATATATATATATATATATATATATATGTATATGTATGTATCTTCTCATGCTATTCTCGGAACTTGCTCAATATCTTAGGTTCATGTACAAGAATAAATGAATAGTAAGGTTTTAATTTATTTATAATTTCATGTTAGAAAACACATATACCTTATATCAATGATGAATCGATATTAAATGTATGATTTTTTATTGCTTTTACTCCATGATTGTTGCTATTTAAGTCAAAATAAATACACTTTTAGAATAGTTGCTAGAGGCATGAAAGTACCCGGCAAGAATCCTTGGACGAGAGCAAGGACGGATGGAATAGAAAGCTTTCTTCTTTTTGGCTTTGACTGATAAAGGGATGTATAGAATTTTTAAAAGCAATACTATACTAGAGACCATTCAAAAAAAAAAAAAAACTCCAAGAATTATATTGAGGTTTTTTTAAAAAAATATTAAAATTTATAAGAGCGTGATACTTTTATGAAAAATAAATCAAAATAAATTATAAAATTTAATATCAAATTATTGTTGAAGAAAGAAATTAAAAAGAAAAGAAAATTTCATTAAAAAAAAAACAAGAAAAATATCCCAAGTTTAACTTTGATTAACCTGTCAAACTTGTAATCTGATTTATGTTTTCAAGATAATCCCATAGAAAGCACATTAATAAAAAAAATTATAAAATCTAATTCTCAACAAACTCAATATTAAATGATAAATTTTTTTTAAAAATTAACTAGAACTAATATGTCAAACCTATAATTTAGATAATGAGATCAGATAACTATATATAAAACAAATCAAAAAAAATTATAAAACTTAATTACACCGATCCACTATTAAATATTAAAATTAAGAAAAATAATAAGTTCATGATACCAGAATAATTTTATATGAAACAAATTAAAAAAATATATATAATATTCAACTTCTAAATAATCTAATATATTAAAAGATTAAATTAAAAAAAACTAAAAAATATATCGAAGAATAAAATAAAAACTATAAAAAAACCGTATTATGACTTTGAACACAGAGAATTAACTGCATTTTTTATTTATGGTTTTTTTAACTAAATTAATTATTAAAAAAAAAAAAAAACTTTTTGCCTGTGTGAATATCGGGGACATAAACTAACCAGGGGGCCAATCGGATAAAACAATAATAATGAAGGAGCCCACAGCCACCTCAAAAGCTGTCCTAATTGCATCATACCCGATACATGTCCGTACACAAATATCCCGTAATCCGCGGCTCACTTAAGAGTTGACATGTCTAGTCATACGTGGTCCCCACCCACACGTCTCCACGTGGACGTCTGTACTACATGTTTCACACAGGGACTCAGCCTCGTATCTAGGGCTTCCTCTTCATATTTGGACACGTGTCTTTGTTTTCGTCCGTTGGATGTAATTGGTTTTTCTACTATCGAAGGGTGTATTTTGTTCCTTGACCGTGATTTCCTCCGTGACCAAGATCCGTCGTTTTTCATGAGTGATTGTTTGGTATTGAATTTACTCTTTCATATTTACGAATTTGAATTTTGTTAGAATTATTAAAAATTTATATGATTTAATTTTAAAACTTATAAAATTAATTGTAATACGTAAAAACTGATTCAAATATTTATATTAATAAAAAAAATTGTAAAATTTGGAAAAGGTAAGGTAATGATCATCTTGATATTTATTTTGTTTTTAAATTTATTTTTAACTATCAATAAATACAATAAATAGTTGTAATACTAAATATAATATCATTTTATAATTTAGTTTTTTGTTTGGTTAGTAGCTGGAATTGATCAAAAACTTCATGTTGTAAACTCAAAACTGACATAATTTATTAAAAAACAATGGAAAAAGTTAATTATTTAAAATAACAATATAGTTTTAAAATTTTTTAATATATATTTTTAATAAATTATGTATAATTTTTGCTCTTTATGAGGATTTTTTTATCGATTTATATCAGAATATTTGTTAAAATGATAGATTAAAGAATGACCTAAAATATAGGAATAAGTTAAAGTTAATTAAATTTATAGAATTAAATTGTATACTAGATCTAAGATCTAAAATATACGGATAAACTAGACTAATCCCATCAACATTATGGCTCAAATTTTTAAAAAATATTTTTTAAAAAATATAAATGTATCTAAAAGCAGAGTAGGATGAACTTGTTTTTTTTAAATCTAAAAATAATTTAATTATTAAAATAAAAAACTATCATATTTATTTCTTTTATTACATATATGGGGAACGCATGTTTAAATCCATGTTTGATTAATGTTAATTTTGCTTTAGCAGGGTTTTAAAAATAATAATAAAATAACATAATTTAAAAAATAATTAATAAAATAATACAGTTTTTACATGTCATGTCTGTATTTTTTAAATAATATAGTCCAATTATGATATGTGATGTTAACAAATTATTCTATTTCATTAATTTTTTTAAAATATATTATTTTACTGATTTTAAAAAATATATTAATTTAAAAAAAAATTGATGTGCATACTGTATTTGTCAAAATCATCATCCACCAATAAATTCAATCATGTCTGTATTTTTAAATAATATAGTCCAATTATGACATGAATTCAAGTAACTTGTGTCTTTTATAGTAAGTCCTATTTGCATTTAATGCACTAAAGTTAGAAAAAGATATTTGATGAAATCCAATGCTAGGCCCCCCCATAATAAAACAATCATGTGAATTCAATGTATGCATGCATGTGGCGCAACGCAAAAATTAAAATCTATATTATTTATTGTTTTTGTGTTATAATTTATTTTTAAAGTACTTTTTAATTTTTTTATTTGCAAAAATATTAAATTGACATTTTTTAAGTATTTTTTGATACTTTGATGTTATAAATAAAAAAAAACTGAAAAAAAGTATTTTAATTTATTATTAATTGAAAGATATTTTTAAAATGCATTATATATCACAATATCAAACACACAATTAATTTATAATTATCAATACATATATCAAAGAAAAAATAAACATGAAAAAGAAAAAGAAATAGAAAAAGAAAAATGAAGGAGAAAAAATGTATTTTTAGATTCCCTTGAGGTTTGGACCTTATATATATATATATATATATATATATATATATATATTACAATGTGTTTTCAAAATCACCAAAATATCTATTAAAAAAAACATTAATTGTATTTGGCTAATGTTTCAAGACTAAATAAACAGATACATAAGAATAAAAACAAGTGTATTTAAAGAATTTAAAACAAAAATATAAAATAAAATTGTTTCTAAAACAGTTTTGGAGATATTTCCCCTTTAACTCTACTATCTTATTTTTTTCAATCCCGAAATAGTAATTAATCAAGAGTACAAGATTCACTCATTATTCGTATTTTTCATATATTTTATTCTTATTACCTTTTTTTTTATTTTAAAAATAGCATTAATCCTCTTTTTTTTTTTTTTTTGGGTATTTATCAGCTATTGAAAATCTAGGGTTTTTTTTGGACCCTTACAACTAGTCCCCCGTGTAAGATCATCCTATCTTTGCACTGGGCAAGGATTGGTCATGTTTTTTTTTTTTTTTTTTCTCCTTTTAGAGAAAAAGGGAAGAGATCCCTCGTCCTATTAGCCCATGAAAAGCCATCAATGTGAACACCACTAGATTCAAGGCCTCCCACATTATCCCAGGTCATGTCTTAACCATTTGTTCTAAAACCCTAGTCTACCAGAGGCAAATCTACTCAAATCAGTGAGCTTTAGGGGCAATTCTCACTCCAGTTTCTGCTAAGATCAACAGATTTTAGGGAAACATACCAGGGTTGATTCAAGGTTATGTGAGCACCCCAATAACGATAATTCACTTCTATCATGAAAGCTATGATAAGAAAGAATCAAAATATACAAGTATAGCCATGAATCTACAAGTGTTCCAACCTGACAGTTTCTCGATGATGAAACTACAACCTTGTCAGTCAGCAAGAATGGTAGATCATTGTCAAAAGCTCCATGAGGATTTTGTAAGCCATCTCAGTACACTAAAAGAACTGTGTTAAGAACCAAGGAAAGAAATTCTAGAGCTGGAATGCTTCCCCAAAAGATCGTAGACGCCATGTAAAGAAATGGTTGCGCAAATTTCCCGATTCTCCTCTACATATAACCCTTCAAAGAAAACATGCAGGAGAGCTTTCCTTTCTGTTAGATCATTTTCTTTTCCTCTCACTAAACAAATGAGCAGATTGGATGAAGACGTATGGGCATCATGCGAGCTGAGAACTTGGTATCTACAGAGTCAAAAAATTGCATTGGAATTCAGTCTCAAATCCTTGGGAGACCAAATTAATGAATCATCTAGGACGATTGTGAATCTCTTCATTAAGAAGCTGTGTTATGAGACCAGGATTAGCTGTTGGTTTATTGTCACTTAAAACACGACTCAGCAAGATCAATTCTTCTGGGCTTGCCTTCTTGAATAAACCCCCAAGTGTCGTATCAACTTCGGCAGGTAAGAATTGGCTCCCAGGAACTTTTCTGTTATTTTGGTCCTCAGATGTTCCCTGGGAATGTCTTGCATTGGCTTTGGATTGAGAATGTTGTGGAATCTGTCCTTGCGGCCGTGAATATGGCCTGGAGTCCCAATAATCTGTACATACTCGATTTCTATCTAATGCTTCTACAGCCTGTTTATGAGAGAGGGAAAAGGAGAGCTGAATTATATTCAACATAAAATAATTTGCCAAAAAAAAATCAAAATCCAGAATTGTAAAGGAGAGCTGAATTATATTCAACATAAAATAATTTGCCAAAAAAAAAATCAAAATCCAGAATTGTACACAGTATGGATGTTAAGAAGTAAACTGTTTTCTTACAGATCCAAAGACAGAAGCTTAAGGCCAGATATGATATAACATCCGAATATAATGCAAGTCTGTAACAAGGTTTACTGGTGTTGTTGGAAAGCTACCAGAGCTCTTACCATGGGAGATAAATTTTTCAGCCTCGGATAACCAAAAACTATAAATTTAAGGTATATTTGTTGTGTGTATTGTACAAACATATTAGTTGTATTTCCTTTTCTTTTCAGAAATTAAATACAGGGTTTTTGAACTGCAGTTGCACAAATTTTTAGAACCATGTTATCTAGGACCATAAATGTTTTTTTACCATAGTTATAAGACCCGGTGTAACTCCAGCAGGTCAACCTGGTGACCCAAGACCTGGCCTGGGCTAGATTAGTGGGAAAACCTATTGTTTTTTTTTTTTTTTTTACCAAAATAACATCATTTTTTTTTATTTTTTTTAAAGTAAAAGGTTGGAATTACCTGGGTCAACCATGCAACCCAGGCCTTGACCTAGAGCTAGGTCAACCCTCAGTTCGGCTCTCATAACTATAGATTTTACCAGGCAAAATACAACCGCCTCTTGTCAATGGCAAATAGTAATCCCACCATGTGTCTATGGCAAATAGTCATCTTACCCTGTGTTTCAAATTTGGTCAATTAACACCATATTGATAAAGTATTGGTCAACTAGCCCCAATAAATTATTTTCATTAAATAGGCCCTTAGGGAACAACTAAATTGCACCTTAAAAGAACATGATTTAATTTTCTTTTTTTTCCCTTTCTGAAAGACTCATCCTTTATGAATTCATGCAGTTCACCATCAACTCACCACCATTTTAGCCACCAAATCACCTTGATGGTGGCACAGAAAAGGTAACAAATTTGAGGCAGCTAGAATTTTTCAGAAAAAGTTCAATTCAGCCCCTACATTTCTGAAAAGTGCAAGATGGTCCATTTCAAATACCCTAATTTATAGCAGTTATTAATTGGAGCAACTAGAGAAAGATTATCAATGAATGACCATAGATTCTGAAACAAGGCATCTATGAAAAAAAGGAAATCAATCAATCTAGTGAGCTTCAGTTAAAATGGAAAAGGAGTAATGAACTAAATTTGAAACACAAGATAAGATGACCATTTGCCTTTTTGTAACTAAAAAAAAGGATAAAGTAAGGAAATCAGCCTGCTGTAAAAATACCTGGACAATTGCTGGTGAAGAAAACCCAAACATTTCGAAGCCATCAAGACTTCCAGGAGGTTGTAAAGGTGGAAGATTCGTTCTTCCAGTTTTATGCTGCTTTGTGATCTCCTGATTCACTCTCTCTCTCACCATTTCCCAGCATCTGGCTGCTGAAACATGAATAAATACCTCATTTGGGTAATGCTCCAAGGAAACCTGAAAATACCATAGCACAACAGATTAGAAGTGAAATCAGCTACAATTTTTGCGTATCTCAATGCAATAACCAATCACAATCTCAACCACTCAGGCTAGAAGTTCACTGTTTAAACTTACTGCACACAAAAAATTTCAATGGTCCAAATCTAAACCATCCGCAAGATTCAATAATCCAATGCCTAACTGAAAGACAAGTTACTTGGTTATACTTCTCTTTATATATATATTGTTGCTTGGGAGATGAAGGAATTTGAGTATGGGCACTCAACTCTAAGCACCTCAACCTGGAGTCATTTCCAATTGGACCAATACTCATCGGATTCTTCAATATACTTCATTAATATCACTTCCACCCAAAGACTAGCTACAAAACCAATCATCATGAATTTGCAGGGTTATATCACAACTCTTTAGGGAGGGCTAGTGATTTATGACTGCAATTTAATTTCATCTCAAGACATATTGCCCCTGCCAAAGTTAGCTATATTGTGAAATTTTACATCAGAAAACACCGGTTTAAATTCCATAACAATGATCAGTAAAATTTAATGTATACTGTATTAGAGAAGAGCAGCAATCAGATGCATCTGACAAGTACCAAGCAGCCATCTTAAAACCCATTCTTAATGTCTTCAACTATATGTGTATACTATCACCAAAAAGTTCTCATGAAAGCTATGTAGGAGAAACACCATCCATATTTCTTTATTTTCTTAAAATTTCAATAAGGATCACAAGAAGTAATGAAGACCTCACAGGATATTTAAGGATAGATAAATGAGAAGTATATTTTGCAACAATCAAAATGTTGGATGACAGATTGCTACAGTAGGAAATCTTAACCAAAGGATTATTTGGAATTACCATAAATAGAGGACTATTTCGCCCTGCATCCAGTATTTCTGAGACATAGTAACACATATTGGTTGGATCTAAAACGCTTAAGTACCTAACTCGGCTTCTAAACCCTGCATCAAATAGAACAGATATGCATAAATACAGGTCTCTTCCTATTCCTTAACAGGACTATTCTTGAACTTTATAGCCATTGTATAAAACACGTGCAAAGTACCTTTGGGAAAGATTGCTTGGCTGTTGCACCATGACTTCCCAGAAAGCACAACCCCAAATTCCAGAGGTTCAACATTACAATTGATCCTTCGCACTACCTTGGCAATGCGGGGACCCTTCTGGCGGTAGTACCTGTCCAAATTATTTTGCGAGGAAGATGGGCTACCAGCCATAATTCTTGAGTTGTCTACTGAAGTTGAGGTGGCATTTGCTCCCATCTCATCCTCAATGTTAGGCTTTCCACTGCCACATGGCTGTGGTTGCTGACTCCCAGCATTTGCCATCCTGTTATCCTTGCCAGCGTCTCTATTAGATGAGAACTGAATATTCCTACCAAAACCTGCAGTGCTTGGACCTGCATGGCAAAAGCCATTCGGTTGATTGAATCCCAAAACCTTTCCACCATCTTGATTATAGCCATCCTTCACTTGCAAAGGATCAGATGGAGAATTGTTTTCATCAGGAAACAAACTGACATTCTTTTCACTCTTTACTGCTCCGTTGATCACAGCAAAAGTTAAGATTGAATCTTTATTGTCATTACATGACCTATCATGCGAAATTGATAGCTTCTCTGAAAGTGAGGAATGGTTTACAGAAACATTTTCTTTTGCCCTTTCTGAAATTGGCTTCAGTTCATCGCCCTCATCATCACTAAGAAGAATAATATTGTCATTACACAAAGTTGAAGGCTTCTTCCTTTCACATTTCTCTGAAGCCAGGCCTGCAGTATAGGATGGGTCTTCTTGAGACAACTGGCAAGCTAGTGTCCTTAAATTTGTAGACAAAAGACTAGAACCTTTCTGGTTTAGCTTGAAATTGTCATTTTCCTTCTCAATTACTTGAAAAGAACTATGAGATACAGATGATGCCCTTGCATCTTTTGAAGGTATATCTTCAGGTGGTTTCTTCTCTTCTTCTGCGGCGATCTGCCAACAGATCCCAGCTGAATTCAATCTGAAGTCACCAGATATTATTCTCCCTGGTGAAACTTTATGGAGATCTGCTGACGCATGTGATCTCACCTGTTCAGTTGCAGTTCTTTTTGGAGAACATGATAATTTACCTTCTTCAGCATTGTCTTTGGAAACAAAAGAAGTCAGGGCAAGTCCAAGATCCAGTCTTGCCCATCGGTATACTGCACTCAATTTTCCTTCCAAAGCCTCCACAAGGATATTTAATTCACTGATGTCATAGCGAAACAGGAAAAATCTGGCACCCGAAACACATGAACACAGCTGCTTTGCATGATTCAGGCATGTATACTTGTCTGGAGAACAATGACACCCCACTGCAGACAGGTGCAAATCAAAAAGGCAAACACTGCATTCCCTCTCACTTGTGGCATCAAAATCACTCTCCATCTTCAATGCTGGGGAAGAATTGCAGAGCAATTGTCTCCTCACATGCTCTGTCTCCACACGTTCCTTAACAAAAAAAAAAACATCCAAAGTCAAGAGGGGAATAGAATAACAATGAAGTCTGCCAGTGATAACTTTCATTGCTAGCATAATGACACTTTCCAGTTTCAAACTATCATCCAGGATTTCTGGAAGGGAATATTAATAACTCAATGATAAGATACCGGTAGCACAAACCATAAAGCATAAAGAAAAAAAATAGCAAAGACTGAAAAGTAGAACAGTACTCCCCAATTCATTATAAGAAATGGGAATCCAAATCATCTGCCTGTTCCGCAAACAGTACACAGCCAAATTGTGTAAAAACATTTTACCAACAATAGAGTTGAGATGGCATCTTGAGGCTGAGTCCAAGCATCACGATCTACATATGCAAATACCAATCTAATGACAGCATCCTAGGACTCCAAAATTTTCTAATGGCATATTTGAATTACTAATTTGATCCATGGCAAGCCAAGCTAAATTTTAAATGAGTTGAAAATACTGCAATGAGACAGAATAAATTTCAAACACTACATTTCCAGTATGAAAATCAGCCCGAAAGTCTCATAGAACAAATCAAAGATTACCTTGAATGCTTTTGCTAATATCCCATCTTTTCCACACATGTCTTTCCATCTTAAGTTATTCAATTTATTCCTCTTAAGTAAATTCAGTTCCCAATGTGCTCTCACCGCTTCCCTTGCTGCCCCAAGCAACAATTTATCATGGGAGATGGAAGTCCTCCGTCCCTGCTCACGGTATAGCTCTATAGCAGTCTGTCCATGGGGCAACCAGTCAACAGGAGCTACATTCACTGCCTCCGCACAATTGAAACCACAATTAAACCCCGAATGATATGCTCGAGGAAAGGTTAGTACAAACTCTCCAGAATTCTGAACACACCGATAGACAGGCACTCCTATGGATTTTAGTATGTTGGGGGAGAGCTGAGTCACCTGAAAGGCAAAAGCGAGTTCATGGCACGGTTTTCTTGTAGATATAAGAAGAAAGCAGTAGGGTAAAAGACCGTATGTTAATAATCATTTTTTATCCATGCTATCCTAAGTCCAAAAAACTCATTAGAAAAATCAAAGAACCTTAAAATAAAAGGAATATAAAATCAAGGAGAAACAAACCAGAAAGAAGTTACAACTAGAAATCAAAAGATAAAGAACACCCAAAGAAGAGCCTCTGTAGCTGACACAGCTGGAAGCCCAGACTGGAGGATCATTGATGGCAAAACAAAACAAAAGACATCCAGCATTCCAGGAAATAGAGCATTTCAGTGCTTAAATTCCCGTGCTTTGTTCTATATCACTTGAGCTTAAATCGCATCATAAGGATTACTAAGACCCCGTTTGTTTGTTGAAAAGTAGTTTTCTTTTAGAAAGTGGTTTCTTTAGAAAATGAATTATTTTCCGATATTTGGTAGTGTCATAGAAAATAAGTTGGAAAACACTTTCCAGTGTTTAGTTATGTCATGGAAAATGACCTGAAAAATAACTTATTAATTTTTTTTTTTCAAGTTGATTAAAATAACGAGGAACAAATCTTACAAATTAAAATGTTGAATGAGAATGAAATTGAAAACAAAAATCTCATTTCATAAATTATCTCAAATAAAATAAATAACAATCAAATTAACAAAGATCAAATCTAACAGATAAAAAAATTGAAAGATGATATTAAAATAATAATAATTACAATTCCATAAAGTATTTCAAATAAAATAAGTAACAATCAAAAGAATGAGGACCAAATTTGATAGATAAAAAATTTCAATTATAAAAATGATAAGAAAAAGCAAATAACAATCATAAAAATAAGGACTAGAGTTAATATAAAAATCAAATTAAATCAAATTTTAAAGGATAAAATTGAAGAAAAAATTCAAAACAAAATATATAGCAATCAAAAATTTGATGACCAAATTTGATATAATCAACAAATAATATGATATTTCTAAATTTTTCACAACTTCTAAAAAATGTTTTCTGTCCAAAATAAAAGGAAAACACTTTCCTGGAAACCAAGCCAAATTTTTCTTTAACTGGAAAGTGTTTTTTGTTGACCTATTTTTCTAATAGCAAACAAACATAGAAAAGTTTGGAAAGTGGTTTCCAGGAAAATACTTTCCGTGAAACAAACAGGGCCTAAGCTGAATTATGTTTAACTTCATTCTTTCAGAAGATATCCACTTTCAGAAACATATTATCACAGAAAAATAACAGATATCACATTTAGCAGATAAAAGAACCATAAAAGGAAGATCAACACAATCCTTGAAAGATTCAGAGAAATTGAGCTAACCATTGGAGTTCAAGTTTATGAATCCAGGAGGAGAAGAATTCCATAAGATAATAATGTTAATAAAGACCAGGATTTGCAGGTGAGTCAACAAATGGCATGCCCAGACAAAAGCTTAAAGAGCATAATTTTATGCGCATCCAACATGGTAACACGGTATAGGAACTTTTACTCACCAGCTTATGGAGCAAATCAGGTTGTTCTTCAAACAGATCGGGTAAATACATTCTCATGGCCTCTTCCAATTTAACAGCATCCTTCCCGGGGACACCATACCATATTTTTTGTGCGCCCCAATGCATGTAATTCAGTGAATATAGGTGATGATCTTCAACATGCTGTTCTCAATTATGTGAAAGAAAAAGGAATGAGAAAAATAAGTAATTAGGCTCCAAAATAAATGCATGAGTATGGCTCTACGCCTACTTATAGGACAAATTAAGAACTATTCATAAAAAATTGAAAAATGAAAGTTGTTAGCCATAAAATTGAACTCAGTATCCATCATTGGAGATGAAGAGTTCAAGGCTTGGTTATGGATTTCTTATATCATTTGGCAAGAAAAAAATTCATAACTCTGTTTATCCAAAATCCTAAAATTACTCGCCTCTCAATCATATTGCATATTAATTTATTCCAGGAGAAGCAGTAAAGAGGCTATCCACGCCAAACCTAGTATTAATAGTGCGTGCACATGCACATAACACATACTAATACAAGTCACAAATAAAAAGTACACTCCAAACACATTCATCAAGAAGCATAACAGCACAATATATTTGTTGATTTATGATTATTTGTTTATTGTGGACTGGAGCTAAGCATTTTGTCTATATAAAAATAGTAGACTCGAGGTCTTACCCAACAGAAGGAGGAGAAGCACATCCCTATATACAGCCATGGCACCAAAACACCAGATATATCACCACTTTCAAAGGAAAGAACAGATCCAGGAAGCCTCGGAAAGTTATTCAAGTTCCAGCCTGATTTTGTATAACGATCATTTGTAGCAGAACCAACTTCACTGGATGTTTTTGGAAATCCACTGCCAAAAACCCCTGTTTCCAGATCAGCTCCATATAGGACCTACAAAAGCCAAAACAAATATAAGGACTCTAGTTCACTCTTTAATTCAGGTTGCAAACAAGGGAGACAACTGGGACTATAAGGAAAGGCAACATGATTTAAGTAAATTATTTAACAAAAAGACAATGAACATTCATTTAGCACATCTACTCACGAAACACACCTCAATTTCTTCAGTTGCTTTCTCTACAATTCGCCAATATTCACCCTCAATACTATCCAATGTTGGTTCACGGTTCTCCTGAAGCATTGTCATGCTGCCTCCTTTATTAATAGTATTCTCATCCTTCCTGAAGTACTGGGCCATGAAATCATCAGCATATTTCTGAAATTTATCCAAAGTAAACAGAGGACCGGGTTCAAACCCAAAACTCTCAGCTTCACAAACACCAGTATCATTAGACCTTGAGATACTTCCAATATCTGCCCCACAATCTATTGCCATCCTCATGCATCTTCTCCTTTTCTTCCTGGTATGGTTAGACATCGTTGACATCTTTCTCATAGAATCCCGGTTCTGCAGTTTGTCAACCCTCTGGACACGAGTTGCAAATGTAGAGCCCTCCCAAACAGTTTCTTCCTTAAGAGGACAGGGAGGTTTCCAAGAAGGAGGAGGAACAATGCGACAGATTCCATATTGTTCAGCTTTAGGCCGTATACTAGCAATATATTTCAATGTATCTTCAAACTCCTGGAAAAAAAATTACATAAAAATTCAGAGGTCTTTACATGGAACACACTTTAATACATCACAAACAAGGATGTGGAGATTTTTTTTTTTTTTTTTTGAAATTCAGACAAACAAAATATAACAAGCAACATTGTAGACCTCTTCAGTGGGGTAGAATACAGGAGCATCCTCAATGTCAGGCTTGTGAGAATATTCTGGTCGCCATCTTGCACTGACCTGTACCAGACATTCAATTATCAACCAAATAACATTGGAACAGAGGATAAAAGACACAAAGGAGTATATCAAAATATAATGCCAGACACACAGTTCCAATCCTCTAGGACACTTACAACCAGCGAACACAGGAAGCTACATCATAGTACGAACCCACCCTTTAGTAGTGGAGCCAAATATGTGGTACAGTGCCAATCATTACATTCAAAATGAAATGTCTGTGGATCTATGTGATGATGGCTATCTAGACAATAACATGGGTTAAAAAATGTTATTGAGGAATGGAGCTAATTGAACCAGACTGCATGAAAGGCTAATCCAAGAATGCAGGAAAAGAAGAAGAAGAAGAAGAAGAAATAAATAACCTTTTGGCAATTACTGCATTGTGGACATCCACGGATCACTCCCTTGGGAAGTTGAGACCTCGAGGAGAGATTCTGCAATATAAATGGATTATAAGGAATCCACAGTTGACATATAGGACTTGCACGTGAAAACAGAGATTCAGAAGCTGGATCTGTACATCCTTGCACATCATTTCAAATTCAAAGATAATGACGGCAATGATACTATGAACTAACTTGATTAAGCTTTGCAGAATCAGACTCGTCCTCTGAACAACCATCCAAATGTCCATACTTTATCCAGGGTCTACGCCGGAGGGACCTTGTAACTTTTGCTTCATCCTCAAACCCCGTCTCCATCTTGACCGGCAATGATTCAGAAGCGCTCGCAGTGGCTGAACAACTGATTACATTACTTTCTTGTTTTTCACCATCTTGCACCCTGTTCAAGTTGAAAGCTGCAAATGACTCAAAACCAGGTGGAACTGATGGGATATCATCATTCTCCTCCTTAACACGAACTCTAATGAGTTCAGTTCCCATCATTACTGTAAACAAAAATAAAATCAACACTATTAATCACAAACCATGTTATGGACAGCCAACAACCAAAAAGTCCAATTTGATAATAGCCTAATTTCATTGCATTAAATTGTCCCATTAGCCAGAAAAAGATTCATTTATAGTATCTTGTTAAAAAACATCATGCAATTCATGTTATCGGTGATCCTTTCCATTCAAACACCTAACTTACATTCTCAAAGGCATGTATCAAACAATATCCAAAACCTTAATCACAAAATCATAATCTCTCAAACTTAATCTACATGAACCAATTCATATTTCTCGACAATCATATCATTCGCTCTAAGCATCAAATACCTTAAACATAGAACCCTCAATTTCCCCTTCTCAATTCCACTTCAAAAACCATCATAACATGATCAAATTAGAATTTTTTTAAAATAAAATAAAAAACCTAAATCACAATTTACTGTAAGAAAATATGTAATACCAGATCCATAAAATCATTAATAAAATTCAAACTAAATAACCATCACAAAAATTACTACAAAAAATTCCTGAAATGCTCAATTCAAGCATAAAATAAATAAGTTGATAAAAAAAAATCAAGTCAGGGCTTACATGTTCCTGATCCAGAATCTGTAATTCCCAATTCAGTCAAAGCAGCTGAAAACTCCACACACACACTACAGCCGAGTTTCGAAACCAAAAGTCAAAATCATTAAAAAAAAGAAAAAAAAAAAACTAAACTTGATAAAAGAAGAAACAGAAAATCACAAACTGATTTGTAACAACAGATCTAACCCTAACCCTAAACCCTAGAAACCGATGAAATAAAAGCAAGTCACGCGTTTTATTTTATTTTTTCGTATTTTAATCAGCAGAAATTTATTAATTATTAAATGGGTATGCAGATCAGAAAATTACAAGCAAGACCCACCACACAAACACGCCTTCGGCCCTTGTTTCAGCTTTCAGTTTCAAGGAAGGCTTAGATCAATCAATCCATCAAAACAAAATTAATATGCTTTAAAAAAAGAAAAAAAATCAAGTATTAATTGAAGTAACAAGTGTGGATAAGGGTAAATACGGAAGATATTTTTCTATTTTTTGGCTTATGTAAAAAACTTTCTAAAAAAATAAATAAAAACATGCATTTGAAGATTCTATAAACCTAACACCAGAACAAGAATTCTACGTGTTGAAGAAAGAAATTGGGTACCTTTTTTTAATTATTGTTTTGAAGCTTTATGTGCTTTAATGATAATCAAGAGGGTGTTGTTTTCATCATGGGCTAGTTAAGTGTAATTTTAAGATTATTTGTTTAATGTAAATCTCAAAAGCACAAGGGATCTAGCAATAAAAATAAATGTGTGTTTGGTGGGCAAATGAAATTAGATAGATGGATTTAGATGAGTTTGGATAGGATAGGACTGCTCTACGGGTGTTCCTTTGATAATGCGGTGAGGTGTAAATAATTAAATCCTTTTTAAATATTATTCGATTATTTTTTAAAATATTTTTATTTAAAAATATACTAAAATAATATACTAAAATATTTTTAAAAAATTATTAATTTAAAATTAAAAAAAATAAAAATATATAATTTTTTTTAAAAAACAATTTTAAAACGCAAAAACAAAATCATGGTGAATTAATATATATTATAATTTTACATAGATCTACTTAAAACTCTTTTTCAAAACTTTTGTTATGAAAAAATTATAATTTTTATTTTTAATAAAATTTATTTTTTAAAATTACAACCAAAAAACTTAACATGACATTATTATTTTATTATATTTTCAAGCAAAATACATTTTAAAAACATAATTGCTAGCGCAATGCCAAACATATTCTACTTATATCCAAAATAGTTTGCATGTTTACAAGTATATTTGAAAATGCGGTACAAGATATTTTTGTAAAAAAAATTTATAATTAAAAATATATTAGAATGATTTTTTAATTTTTAATTTTATTTTTGGAATTATCACATTAAAATCATAAAAATAATATTTAAAAATATTAATTTAATATTTTTTTAATATAAAAAATATTTTAAAAAATAACTGAAATCCTCAAACAAGCACAGCTGCAACTGAAGTGCAATTGGAAACCATGTGAAATGCACCAAACTGTCCTTAGTTGTCAATTAGGATTTATCATTTATGGGAGGTCTTTGTTTGGGAAGAGTAGTTGAAAGAGGATGAGAAATTGGCGATATTTCGTTGCCACCTGGTCCAATGTGGGTTTGGTTTCAACTTTTATTGCGTGCCACGGTGTCCCATGATTATTATTATGTAGTGTTTTGGAATGTAGTATTCATTATTTTAAAAAAAAAAAATTAATGAATCAAAATTATTTTTTATTTTTTAAAAAAATATAATTGATAGTATAACTAATCAAAATAATAAAAAATATCAAAAATTAATTTTAAGAGAATAAAATTTAATAAACACAACACCTCTTAATAAAAATAAAAATAAATTTATAGTAAGAATTTGAGACTAAAAGGTTTGTTTTCTTTGTGGTTTTAGATTCGAGTATTATGGTTGTTAATATGATAATTATTAGAAGCTTGTATGATCGTTAATTTCAAGATTTATAGAATAAGTTAAGGTATATAAAAACTGACGGAATATTTATATTAATAATAATAATTATTAAAAAAAAAAAAAAAAAAAAAAGAGACAAAAGCAGGCCACACCGCCAGAGGGGGGGATCCAGCTAGAGGCGTGTTGGCAAGAGAATCAACAGGCGGCCCACCGTTAAGTTATCGGAAGTTTTCTAATAAACGGTCAAGATGTTTTGATGTGTAGTCTTTGGATCGTCGGTGGTTGATTTTTTTTAAAGATATTATTCCCCGTTAAGTTTATAGTCCTGAAAGACGTTTTCTTAAAAAGACTTGGTAACTAGAAACTCAACTCTACAATCTGCTTAGAAACTCAAAGACCAGACTAGGTCAACTTAAATACCAGACTAGGTTTACTTTTAATTGTTTCGAACATTAACCTAGTTAGCTTTGGGTGACTTTGTGGATTAAATTGATATCAGGCAAACCTTGGTGATGGTTGGATAAACTTCAAGGAGTTTTTTTTTAAAAAAAAACTAAAATAATATTATTTTAAATGAAAAGATTAACTGGGTATAACTTGATGACTCTTAGATTAAGTCGGTGATTTATTGACTTGGTTTCTAATTAGGTTATATCTCGAGGCGGATCTGACAATTATGTTTCTAATCGATATGAGATATTAGTATTGTTATAGCCTTTTCTAGTTATGTTATTTTTTGTTTTTAGCATATTTAAAAAAAAATATTAGCAAAATAATATAGTTAAAAAATATTAACAAAATAGTACAGTTTGTACATATCACATGATTGGAAAATTCGACTGTTATAGGTAATGATATTCAATAAAAATCTAAAATGAAAGTAGAGGGTAGAAAGAAATGTTTTTTGAAAACATATCAAAACTATGATTTCTATATCACCGATACTATTTAAAAGTTAGATACTGACTTATGACTCCCAATTTACTCCTACACGTTGGGAGGGAAAAGTTTTTTTAGTCCAGTTCACAAATTTATTTATAAATTAATTATATCAATTATGGGGTAAAAGCAGGATGCTACGTGTGTTTGTGTATATAACTATTATAATATTTTTAAGCACTTGTTTGTTTTTTATTTTAAAATTATTATTTTAATTTTTAACTTTAAATTATATTTTTATACTGATATCAAAAATACATTTTAAAAAATAAAAAGATATTATTTTAAAATATTTTTAAATAAAAATATTTTAAAAAGTAACCACTATATCAAACTAGTTTTAAAATTTAACTTTAATTATTTTTAATTTGAACTAACATTTCAAATTATATCTTAGGTTGGTCGATAATGATCGGCAATCCGGAGTGAAGATTGAGTATATAGTATTATAAAACTATATCAATCTAGTCATTTTATTATGATATATAGTGTTTTATAAAATATTTTTTACTTTAAAATATATTATTTTTTTTTTAAAATATTTTTAACATTAATATAACAAAATCATTGAAAAATATTAAAAAATAATTTAATATTTTTTCAAAGTAAATATACTTTTAAAAAAACACATAAAAATAGAAGTTATTGCTCTCTCCGGTAAGTTCAAAGTGCTATTAATTTTACTTTCAGGTGAAAAACACAAAGGATACTTTTCAAATATTTATAGTTTTAATTTTTCTCAGTTTTAAATCAATGAACTCATTGATTTAAATTTAATGAATACGATGGATATGTCCCCTTCCAAGCATGAGAAGATCCCGATTCAAAAAAAAAAATCTATACACTTAAATCGAGTTACATGTACTAATTTCCAATCATATGTTAAATTTAATGTGATTTTCCTCTCTACTTTAGTATATTGTTTTTGTTTTCATAAATCATATAAAACAAGAAGAAGGAAGAGTTGTTTTTATAGCATCTACCAATCCGCACTCTATCTTGTACTAATTAATGAACAACTTAATTGAAATATGTACTTCCAAATATAATCACTATTATATTATTAATTTTAAAATTTATAAAATTAGTTAAAATATATACACGTTAGCCTGAATATCTATGTTAATAAAAAAAAATTTAAGTAATAATCGACAATTACATGAAATCAATATATTTTAGATGATTTATAAAAATACAAACAATATATAAAAGTAAAAATGAAAATAATTTTTATCTTTAACATGTAATTGAAAATTACAATGCATGACTTACTTTAAATAAATGGAGCAATTTAAGCCTAGTGTTTTTCTTTCTTTTTTTGTTCATCCTCCATGACTGGATATCATTTGCATGAAGAGATAATTAAACATGTAAAAGAGATAAATCCTAATTAATTACAGGAATAATTACAAAACCCCTTTGTATAGAAATATTCATAACGAATGTGTTTTTTTTTTTAAAATACAATATGAGCATTTTTGTGTAAAGAAAACAAAAACAAAAAAATTAAAAAAAATTATTGTGTGGTGTTTTGTTGAATTTCAACTTTTTTTTTCAAAATAAATTATTTTGCTAACATAAACATCAATAGATAAGTTGAATGGTGTCTTTGACTACCTCTAAAATTACTTTTACATCATATAATAAATCATTATTATATTAATAGAGCCACTCTTGAAGTGACAACATATGGTTTAAAAATAATAAAAAAAAATTATCATATTATTTTTATCATTTTTATTTGTAAATTTGTTTTTGATACATGTTATCTTCTATTATTACGAGTAAACCTAGATTGGGTCATCATGACCCCACATAAGCTTAATGAGTATAAGTAGTATTATTAAGAACTATTTTAGACATATTAAAAAAAATGGAGCCACCGTCTAATTTTTACCATTTATAAGAGTTTTTTAGAAATGATCAAAATCAATAAAATCTTCTATTTTAAGGGAGTAATGTTGAATTTTTTTTGTCAAAAGACCAAATTCAGCAAAATCTCCTATTTTTATAAATTAATATCAAAAGTGGAAATGTTAGTCAGACAACTCTTTAGTTAATATGGGGCATGTAGTGACTGAAAGAGCTAGATAAGTAGCTTCACATGGTAAATATTGCTTCTTTCTGATCGAAGGACATATTTGCAGGGGGCGTGTTTAGCTTGTAGAAGTCAAGTTCGCTAGTGTTTAAAATATTAAGTTCATTAAATATTTCACAGAATGGTAATAGAACAATGATTAATCGCATCCTTTGCATCCCCTCCCTCAAAGAACAAACAAGTTTTGAATCGGCGTATTTGATTAATGCGTTATGAGGCATTTTTGGTTGCAGAAATTAGCCAATGAGCTTATAGAAAGGCAAACAAATCCAACATTGAGATCAAGGATGGCAAGCGCATTGCAGTCCCTCACAAGTGCCAATCAGCTTTCATCCACTCTAGATCGCATGAATTACCAAAGATTCAGGAAGAACATGAACAACTTTTTGATTGAAGTTCGTGGATTCCTGCGGACAATCTGATTCAGGAAGAACATGAACAACTTTTTGATTGAAGTTCGTGGATTCCTGCGGTGATTGAAGTTCGTGGATTCCTGCGGACAATCTGATTCAGGAAGAACATGAACAACTTTTTGATTGAAGTTCGTGGATTCCTGCGGACAATCTGATTCAGGAAGAACATGAACAACTTTTTGATTGAAGTTCGTCAGTTTCTGGTTGTCAGCAGAGTGAAGTTAAAACTGTTTGTGATGAATGAAATTGAAGTCGAAACTTTGGTACATCGTGAACATGCACTCTATATAACTGTGAAAAGGACAACACATTGCTTCCAATGTCGTCAAGGATATCAGTGTTTGATTATCAGAAGTGTCGAACACGCAACACAAAAAATACAAGTACCTCTCACTCGTTCGCACGTGTATTTTTTTGTAATAACCAATTTGAACGATGGTCAATTAAGTTTTTGAACATATATAAAAATAATTAAAAAAATAAAAGTAGAAACTAGTGTAGAAAAGATTTAAGTACCCTGAACACAAGTTTTATTCTTTTTGTTTTTAAAAACAATATGATCATTTTAATGTGTATTCAAAACGTTTACTAAAAGTATGCAAGTCATCAGAATGTGTATTTAAAATATAAAACTTATTTATTTTTTATTGATATGACATGCATGGAAAAGACCTTTCTATCCTTAAAACCAAGTTATATGAGGTTTTTCTAGGGTAGAATGGTAATTTAGCTATTCCAAGCCACGGGTTCACAGTAAATCCGAGGCCTTCTAGTTTATTTTTAGTTGTAATTGTGATTAGACACCTTACCCACCCCTGCCTTGAACGCGGTTGACTTGCTCTGATCTATCTATCAACCAAAGGCAGACAGTGAGTTCCATAATGCAGGTTCTCAATCACAGCAGAAACACAGGAAAGCGAAGGCCAGTAGGCATTTATATCCTCTCTCTTGCTTTTGTTTTCACGACATGGAATATTATTTTGCATGGTGGTAGTATTTTCTTGTTTAATAGATAGAAGTTCGAGTACGAACGTCAATTGAACTATTGATATGCTTTAAATGAGCAATTAAAATATTAAAGGATTTGTGGGACACTCATAGGATGTTTAATTTAGTTGCAAATTGATTAGAATAACCCTGTTTAATTAGAGGGTTAATTTTATTTTCTCATCATTTTATGCAGTTCTTGTTGTTTTTTCCAGATTAGTGATATCTTCTGACTGTTACTGGTGGTAGATAAGATATACTCCTTCATCTACCATGATGACTGCTACTAATATCAAAGTATTTGCAAAATAACTCCATGGTTTCTTTTGGAATTGAGTTTTAGTAACATGGGTATTTTTTATTGTCCCATCATTTTAAATTGTACTTGCTGTTTTTTCAGATTGCTGGCATCTTCTGATTGTTACTGCTGGTAGATATCCTCCAACCAATTTGATGGCTGCTGTTAACAACGAGGAATCAAGCTCCTCAATGTGTGAATTTCCTTATCATGTGTTTTAAGCTTTAGGGGAGAGGACACCCGCAAGAATTTCACCGACCATCTGTATACAGCTTTGAAGTGGGCAGGAATTCATGTATTTAGAGATGACGATGCAATTGAGAGAGGTGCAGACATAGAATGTGAAGTTGAAAAGGCAATACGACAGTCAAAAATGTCATTGATTGTCTTCTCGAGTGATTTGCTTCTTCAAGCTGGTGCCTAGATGAGGTTGCAATGATTATGGAACATAAGAAGCATCATTCTGGGCACAATGTTCTTCCTGTATTTTATGACGTCGATCCATCAGAAGTCCAAAAGCAAACAGGTGATTTGGCAGAAGCATTTTCTGGACATGGAAAGCGCTTCAAGGATGAGAAGATCGAGGGATGGAGGTCAGCTCTTTGCAAGGTCACTAATCTGGCAGGAATGGTTCTACACAAAAGGTAATTAGTTTCTATACTTTATGTAAAATGAAAACTCCATTGATTACTACGTAGTGAATGTTACTTGGTCATCATTTAGCTACTTTTGTTATAAATCGTTAATCCTACTAGTTCAGATTAAGGAAATTGCAGAACAGGGTGCTAAAAACCTTTTAGTAGCTATCAATCAACCAATCAGTGGTTGCCAAAACTCCGTTGCTGTGGACCTATAACTTAAGTGAAAGAAACTGAGCTGATGAAGTATATATATTG